>BROG01001046.1:147500-156683 GCA_030159075.1 Atrina japonica | reverse complement strand
ATGATATATATATATATATATATAAGGTTACCAACCCTCGTAGCAGGTACCGATTATGATGTTATTTGTTTGTGCGTAAAATGAGAAAAGTTATCCATTGTAACGTCATATGTTTGTGTGAAAATGACGTTGTTTTGACGTCATAATCGATACCCGCTGACATGGGTGATAACTTTACCTGACGAAAATACAGTTTCCGGACTAATAATATTTTCCGTTATATAGAGGTGCCCGATGAATGAAGGATGACTTTTCACTGCCAAAACATTCAAACGCAAAATCAATGCAAATCGCTGGTGTATTCAACTATTACAATGCAATGCAAGGAAATGAATATCAACCAAAAACACAAATAAAAGATTGTAGAAGTATTTCTCAAGAAAGAAGTCAGGACATACAACTTAGTAAGAAATTGCCTGTGAAAATGAAAGTCGATCATAGGAAGACTGTCCTCTAATTTAAGGTTAAAGATATAAAAATTATGCATATTTGAGTCAACAACAGTGTCCCTTGTCCGATAAGGGAGGTGTCCGTTTATTTAAAACAGTCGCTGGTTGTCTTTCATAACAATCTCGATTGTGACCTAGACTAACTGTCCGTTAGTGGAGGATATACATATATCTTTAGGATCCCAGGATATAGGAACAAATCTGGTTAAAATGTACAAACACAGACCTCTTGGAATCAAGAGGTGGGGTCAGGTGCCGGGGAGGACTAATCATCCTCTCTCGAACGGTCACACCCGCCGTGAGTCCACAATCAAATCAAAATGAAATATGTGAGGAACGAATCCCGATCACAATTGGTACGGTCGTCTCAACAATTGCTATCGAACAGGTAACTCAACATTACACTTAGTGAAACAGAGTCCACAGTCAAATCCAAATGAAATACGTGAGGAGTGAATTCTCGCCACAAACGGCACAGACGTCTCAACAACCACCAACGAAAAGGCAACTCAACATTTCACTTAGTGAAACAGAATAATCGCAAACAAGACTATTATACCGACCGTAAAATTTGCGGAGAGTCGACATCAAAAGCGGTTTTCGATATCCCTGTGATAATAATTTGTCAGTGTGTAGTTTTTCCCTATATATGAAATGTCCTGATGTTGAAATCGGATCATTTGTGAAATATAAACTCCATATGTGGGTTATTGTGGGATATTATTACTTAAATGTGGAAAATTTACGATGGGAAAACCGAAGTCGTCGCGCTTGTCGTATACCTTAGTTGTTAATTTCCCGTCTGTGTCTATAGTAAATAAAATGTCTAAGTATGATTGATTCTATTGTGTCTTTAATTTCTAGTTCTCTGCGATATATCGCATTGACATATGTACATGTATGAAAATTGTCATTATTAATTGACAAAACGTCGTCAATATATCTGTATGTCAAATTAAATGACACCGCTACCTTTTTTCTTCTGATTCTGCAATTTCTTAATGAAGTCTGCTTCATATGAAAAAAGGAACAAGTCAATCAATAAAGGAGCACAATTGGTTCCCATAGGAATGCCGACAGTTTGTTGAAAGATCACGTCTCCGAACACTACAAATATATTGTCTAATAGAAATTCCAGCATCCTTTTTGTATCAACTTCAGTGTATTTATGTGTAGAATCAGAGTGTGTTGGACAAAATATGTATCATGATAACCAATCACTAGAAATTTAAATTTTCGGGTACCAGTTTTAGTGAAAAAAAATTGTCTATGATGCTAAAAAATCTCTTTTATTTTTTATGTGATATTGTTGTGTAAAGAGTAGAGAAGTCGTACGTTTTGATACTGTGAATCTAGAAAAAATTGTGTGCCTTCAACATTTTAAAAACTTGTTAAGAACTTTTAAGTATCCACATCTGATTTACACCGCTTTTGGAATAAGTAACTGTACAGTATTTCTGACGTTTCTCCTTAACAGCTGTCAGTGTCTTGGTAGGAGTAAAGATAAAGGTTCGGTAGAACATTCCCTGGATCCTTCTATGTACCTCTGCTTATATGGATTTTGATAAGTTTAGGTATCCTGTATAAATATGGTAGCTCAAAATCAGTATCAGTTGTAGGTACATCAACAAAACGTAATGCGGACACATGATTTTGAAATATCTCGTCCTTTGACAGTGGACTGCCTGTGTATGTAGGATTACCAGAATTTGCATTTAACCCTAGTTCTTCTAATTATAGTAATGTGCTTTACAAATAAAAACTATATTATTTGATTCTTTGTCGGCTGGGACTAATACATATTGGTCATCAAGCAGTGATGACAAGTCGAGCAAGGGTGTATATCTGCTAAACAAGAATGATTCAGTGTTTAAGTAATCTATTGCAAAAGACTTCTTGAGCATCTGTAGCCGAGTGGTTAAAGCATCATGATTTAAGTCATGTGGGATCTCTCCTCTTAACAGTGCGGGTTCGAGTCCCCGTGTAACCTTATCTTTTAAGGAAAATTTGCCCGTTTGGTTGCGGAAGAACATATAACTGGTGTTTCAGCAAACCGTAAGGCATTTCAATGGGAACCCATCGTTTCCCTTTATTGATCTGTTGCTTTGATGAGATGAAGACTTCATTCAGGGACTTTTTCAATCAGAAAAAAATAAACTAGCTTTGGCCTTATGATTTCGACATTTAGATATATCGATGACTTTTTTTATCAATTAATAATGACAATTTTATACGTATGTGTATACAATATATCCCGACGAACTAGAAATAAAAGAAACTACAGAATCGGATACATATATTTCCTACGTGGACATTTTACTCATAATATAAATATAGATGGAAAATTGACAACCGAGCTACATAAAAATCGTGATGATTTTAATTTTCTTATTGTCAATGTTCCACATTTATATAGTAATGTCACTTTTGCCCGCATATATATGATGTATATATCTCCAAGATGATCCGATATGCCAGGTTGGTTCAACATATGAACATTTCATATAAAGGGTCCAACTACTTACTGAAAAGTTGTTATCTCAAGGATATCAGGAATCGTGTTTTATGTCAACATTTCGAAAATTTTACGGTCGATAATTATCTTGTTTGCAATTGCAATGTTTCAATAATAAAAATGTTGAATTGCTTATTCGTGGTTGTTGAATCGAATCGTCTGTCCCGATAGTGACGAGGATCCATTCTTAAATTATTTTATTATTATTTTATGACACCTGATGCCAATTCCTTGTGTGTAATTTTCACCTGATTGGTAACGTTCAGGTAATGTTCTTTCGATTAATACTTTTGTAGCTGAGATTTTTATATATTAAAACAAAACAAATTAACCAGAGATGGAATAGGATAATTATGGTGCAATGATAAAGTCACTTGGATGACTGTATTAATTAAAATATTCAACCTTTAATCTTGCAACGTAAAACGAATAATAATAGAAAACAGTTATATAAGATATACATCGATTTCTATATATATAAATACTTGACCTGAGGCGCGTTCAATGAAGTGGACACTGTATCGAACATTCGCTAAAGAAATGTCCACTTACTTGAACGCAAGAGAGTGAACGAGTGTGAAAGGACGTCACGTCTAAATAACCGAAAGAACACGAAAACGATATTGAATGACAGTAAGCATTGCAAAACAATTATAAATGATATTCTGGAATGATTTGAAAAATGTTTTAATACAAAATTAGTACATCTATAAAATTACTGAATTCGCTTATTGTTTGAACAAACACAGTAAATAAAGTTTATTTTAAAATCAAGATCTGACTACCCCTAAGAAATACAAAATCAAACGAGATTTAAATGTCCTATAATGTACTCCCTTAACAATTTAGTATCCATGGTTATATATTTGTGATTTTTTAAATATGATCGTTGCAACATTTCAGGGATGGGATTGAGTTTTAGTATTCTTCCGGCCATCATAGTTGTTGGATATTACTTTAAAAAATACCATGGAATTGTTGTTGGATTTAATGTGGCTGGAGCAGGTGTAGGGATGTTAGCAAGTGGTCCTTTTGCTCAATATCTGATTAATTCCTATGGAATACGCGGGTAATTTTTAATGTTTGTAGCAATTGCAGCCAATGTTACAGTTTATGGCGCGCTTATGAAACCTTCAAGTGAAGAGAAAAAGTTTAAACTGAAAAGCAAAACGCGCAGAAATAATGAGGAAAACAAGAAAGATTCCACAGATACAATGTGCTTTGGTTTAAATAAAGCCAAATACAAGAACAAGTCTTTCTTGCTTATCCTAGTGAGTTCAGCGCTATGGAATTTGCCGTATTCCATGGTGCTCCTTCATCGTCCTAACTATGCTGTCATCCAAGGAGCTTCCACAAACAATGTGGCTTCCTTATTGGCGATGCTGGGAATGGGTAGCATTGTAAATCGTATTTTAACCGGACTTTCGGTTGGACCACATGACATTGATCCAATACTATTGTATTTTGGAAGGCAAGGCATCAATGGCTTATTGTCTTTAACATTTTCACTTTATTCATCTTCATACAGTGGAATGCTAATACATTCCTTGTTATACAGTATGTACAGTGGAGGACTCAGCACACAGTTAAACCTATTAGCAGTTGATCTTGTTGGAGTGAAACAGCTTTCCACAGCAGTTGGACTTTTCGGGTGGTATTGGCTACGTCACAGGACCACCAATAGCAGGTAACAAAGTATATTCTCTTTTTCTTCGTCTGTCTGTCTGTCCGTCTCTGTCTGTCTGTCTGTCCTTCTGCATTTATGTAAAAAATAACAATAACTTTTCTGTTAAAATCCCTTAGGAAAGTTGAACGTTTTACATATATACTCTTTCAGGATTAATTGTAGACAGCGGTGGAACATATGAACAAAGTTTTTACTTTTTGGGTAAATAATTTATCTATTTACTGACTGAAGTCACTTATTCTTATTCTAATCATGTGAAGTTTTACGAGTTGCATCCCGTTTCTCAATCTTGTACTATATCAGATACAAGCTCGAGTTATTTAAACAAACGTAATATATTCTGTATAAGGCGGAATGTGAGACAAACATGCACATAAGGAACAATCTGATAATTACGTATTATATACGTATAACTATCAACCATATACTAACATACATAATTACATATATACGTACATATTATCTAAAATTAAATTTGGTAGTAGTAAGTTTTACTTTTGGGATGCTTAGATATTCAAATAATACCTTTACAGTGTTCAGTCACGTGACATGAGTAAATAAATACTACGGATTGGACGTTAGCAGTCACTCCAGCCTGCTCACCTGGAAGATTTACAGTTTATTATGTTCGATGTGGAAAACGATAAAAATTCGTGCACATAAGTTACAGTGGAACAATAACAATATGGAGACTTGTCAGCTTTGACAAATGACGATGCTGTCAGTTTGTATAGGACGTCTCTTAATAAGGATCATCAGACTTCTATACTAGTGCAGTCTATAGCGCAACAAATTGGAAATTTGCACACGACGTATGTCGTTACTTAGGAACGTCCTGTATTTGATTTCAAACACAAGGGCAACAAACTCTAAATTCCAAGGGAGCAGAACACCATGTATTGTGTTTTTCTATAAAAATTAATTAATTGATATTCGCACGTAGTGAAGGAGAAAATAGTGTACATGATACTAACCAGTATATCTGTCAGATATATTAGATTCGATTCATTTTAATTCATAGACATATAAAATCAGCAATATGTTTAGCTTTATCTGTTAATTTACTAGTGTTCTAACATGCTCACAGATTTATTTTGTAAAGAACTAATACAAATGAATATCATAATTTGAAAATTCCATGCTGTCTCGTACCTTACCTAGTGCTATTTTAACGATGGTGATCATTTTTTCATCACAATACGGATCGCCGATAACGGTTTGTTTTGTTTACTAGTACGTATGTGTATATATATATGATTTTTGATTTCATGTTTATCCATGTAATATTACTTTTCTGGTCTAGCATGTCGAATTGTATTACTTGGGACGGCCTATGTATTTAGGCAAAACTGTGTATAAAAAGTGTTATATATTACTCTCTGTGTTTACACGATAATGGCACCCTGATATTTTTTTCATTTAAAAAGACATTTTGATTCTGGATTTTTTTATAATTTGATTAGGTGACTAAATTAATCATGGTGACTTAGTAATTATGTAGTGTGGTTCGGGGACGATTGGTTATTTTTTATATCCAAATAGTACATAGCACTACAAATATTTACAAATTCCATATAAATAACTATGCATTTGAGTGTTTGGCACTACTGAGTAATGGCGGACAAGGCGGAATGTACGTCAGAAACCAAGCGCTCCGAGATTTACCGATCGTTACCGAGTGAGTCGATTGGAGCCTATGCGTTTAGCTGATTAATTTGTGCGGTTTTCGACATTAGGAGTTTTGAATAAAAAATCTAAATGTATCTCTTAATCTGTTTTAGAGTACCCACTGTAAAAATGAATATTTTAGCTTTGAGAGGTTTAGAAAAAAATGGTGCTGGAATAATACTTTTACAACTCGTGATCATTCCCTAATAGCGGGAAGAACAAAAAAGTTAAGCTCCAGATATTTGTGATTAGGTGAATGGATACTTTTACCATGTAATTACAGTGTTTATTTCAAAGGTTCACTAGTTTTAAAGTTTACCCTATTTGTAATATAATGTAACGCAGTATCAGTGTGTATATACCTTTTTAGGAATAACGTATCTGTGGGCAAGCCTTTGTTACCCTGTCATCGTCTATTTGGAGAAAAGACAACAAAAAAGAAAATTCGGCAAAAATAATGAAACTGAGAGAAACTGGATCAGAATGCCTATCAGCATCATTAGATCTGATAATTGAAACTGAAAACGATAAACGAAATAGTATTGGTATAGTGACTGAGAGGGACGTAACATCAACTCAACAAACACGGCTGCTTAACCCCAGTACTTCACCGGATACAGAAGACACGAATTAGTGACAGACGTCAATCACCACAGTACACGTGAACCCACTCCATTCACGTGGGATGATATGAGTCATTTATGAATGGAAAGTCACTTGTAATATATAAAATGCATATAAACTATAAAATGGGGACTAGAAATGACATGTATTCCCGTCTTATTAAAATGTAATATTTTAAGGTAATTTATATAGAGTCTATGTTATTTTGTTATATATGTATGATATACAGGCTCTAGAATTTGTTGCATTATAACGTTCATTATATATTGAGAAAATAAAAAAATATTATCATAGATTCATAGATTCGTAGAATATGTCATATGTAAAATAGAACCAGGACTCAAGATATTTGTAATGGACATCTTTAGCGTGATAGGATAGTCACATTCCAAGGGGATATACAACTCACGATAAAATTGTCATTATTACTAAATATGCAGAGGAACTGTATCGAAATATGAAATATATCCCACAGTAAGTTTTTCTACCTCATGCTTTAGGATTTGGACGTTTCGCAGAAAAAAAATTCCAATGTCTGTAAAATAAAATAACGACTGAACAGAATATAAAATATGTTAAAGGTCGAAAAGTATTAGCTGTGTTTACAAAAGAATAAAAAAAATGATTTCGATTTTCCGAGATTTTACTACAGATCTACCATGGTAAAGTGACACATTTGGGTTCTATCAAAAAGTAAAACAATACTGCCTATATTCCAAAAATAGGACTGCACAGGTAAACTTGACTTCACACACATATGACGTAATAATGGATAACTTTTTTCATTTTATGCACAAATGAATAACATCACCATCGGTACCTGCTACGCGGGATGGTAACTCTGGATAACGAAAATACCTTCTTACTGTAACTCTAATATCTGTGTTGCAGAAAACAAATTATCACCCCTGTTATGATTCAATTTAGACTCGCTGTGTTTGTAAACATGTGCCTATTTACCTTGTTAGACTTCTACTTCTACATGATATACAATAATAAGAAATATACACATGCATGAATAATGTTATATATCTATATATCTTGTGAGAATAAGGTCTGGTACAGTAAGGTATGCATATACAAATAGTAAGATTACATTAATCAAGTCTAAGTGAATAAATGTCACACTGGCATTCTAAAGCAATTTTCACAAAATATAAAGGAATTTCAATAATTTGTATGTCTGTGTACATCTATTTGTTGTTATTGTATATCAGTCGAAGTAGTAAAAAGGAAAGGAAATGTTTAGAAAAAATAAACCATAGCTGATGCCTCTTTATTTACTTGATGTGAGGATGTATATTGTATGAAAATCAAAATTGCTGGGGAGATTGCTCTGGTGAAGTAGAAGTGAGATAAATCTAAACCTCGTTATAGCCTGAATCCGTTATTCGGATATCTATCTATCTATCTATCTATCTATCTATCTATATATATATATATATATAGTATAATATTGTAAGAATTCCCTGGGAATAAATATATTCTCATTATAACCGGTTAATATATATATATATATTTATTTGTGTACACATATATGGTATGTTGATTGATAGAGGGAGAATGTTAATGGTAAACATATCATAATGCAAGATGAAAACAGATAAACAGACATGGCAAACACAAGTAGTTGTAATGGGTTTTCACCACTGTGGAACAAAAGAGGTAACACATTGAAGGAGAGACCACTTTATTGATGTAAAGTATGCTATAATTTTCCATACTTCACAACGTGATTTCCCTGGCGAAACGATTGACAACTAATTGATGTAAACTTATTTTTATCTCTTATAATATTAGATGTACAGCGGCACCTTCCAATGCATCTTAAGCGCCTTCAAGCTTACAGAAGACAAAAAGCTGCTGATTTAATTCAATTATTTGCACTTATAATCAAATGAAAATGTGATAAGGTTTTATCGGGGAAATATTTGGCGAGCATACAGATGCATTGAAAGGCGTCAAGGGTCTTCTCTAGATTGCTAATTGTTGCAAAATAGGGCTAATTTGTGTAATGTACACACGAAAAATGGAGATTTTACAGTATCAATAACGCTATATCAAGATCTATATAATTAAATGAATGTCATTAAAGTAATGATACTGTCTTTTATTGAAACAATAGCTGTAATATACACATTTTATGTCTCAAAGAGACCTTGTTTAAATCAACAAAAATATATTTTAGTCAATGTTACTAACTATACCAAGAAAGCTCTTTCTGCCTGTTAATGTACTGC
>BROG01001046.1:77500-145000 GCA_030159075.1 Atrina japonica | reverse complement strand
AGTGTTCAAATGATTTTATCAACAAACGTATTTGTTGAAACATGAAAAAATTACATTTACATCTACTCTGTATCAATCAGTTTGTAGATTTCAAATTCCACGAGAAAAAACCTTATTTGCTATATAATTTATAGCTTTGTAGAAATACACCTCGGAAACAGATGAGTAGCGAAACTTCATGTCTTTTGTTGAAATGATCGTAAACTTTGTTTTGTAATTTGATTTGATTTTTAAAAAATGTATGTAAGCGGTATGTTGGAATGCATATTGGATTAAAAATATAAATAAATCACAATTTTTTCTATTCTATTGATTCAAATTACGTCTATATACACGCAATTCTCTGCTTATAAATAACGAGATAGATTCCAAATGTTAAAATCAAATTAATAAAAGTGTAGACGAATTCTTATTTGATAATTAATTTCTCTTTACCCCATTGTTTTTGCAGGTTATACATATAAATGGAGATAGAAAAATTCCTCCGTCGCAAATGAAGACGTGTTTGATCATTTGTTTCAAAACAGAATGATTAGTATTAATTGTCTTCAGACGCATATGTCGCCATTTGAAAAATAAGCTTTAGAATATGAAACCTTGTTTAACATCAATCATTAATGATCCATCGACAATGTTCATTTGTACACATATCATATAACAAGTTTAACTTTATTTTCTGACAAAACACAAATCGTTCAATTTTTGTTCCATCTTCGCTGTCTTTAAATCATATTACTACAACACTATAATATCATTTTCACGATTTTAAATGGTATCGCACCACAGTGATTAATATCATTTCATCAGATATGATATCTGAGGACAGAAAATGAAATACCTCCAGAACGGCAATTTGATTATTATATAACTAATTTGTCATTTAGTCGAAAAAGATATGATTAACACTTATTGTTTGAAACTTGGTGTGAATATACATTTTGTGTAATGTCATCAAGTTAAGATTCGTCCCCTATTATTGTAAATATGAGCCAAATGATTACTAGTATGGCTGTAAATATTAATATGAATGAATTATTAATATTTCCTCTAGAGAGTTTACCATAAAGTGTTCAACAGAAATAAAACCACTGAATAGTAATAAAGGATGAAGTTATTAATTACCGCTTTGTATGAAAATAAAACGATGGTATTTTGGGATTGACTTTTTTTCTAGATTAACACGATTGGATATTGTTACTGGAAAATGTGGGTTAATACACGAAACCCATACATTGGTTTGTAGCCATTTATTAAAACTCGGTAAAATTTTGTCGTCAAGGCTAATCCAAAATCTTAATTCAAATTCTAGAGATATATTAAATTCTTAAATTCTAGAGATATATGTATTATCTTTTTCTTACGTCATCCACACACTCGTTCGTTATTGCCTATAATCCAGCCGTTGATATTATTGACGACCAACAAATATGTGATGATTTACCGGGAAATGTGACTGGTATTGCTTTAACCATTTAAAGTTAAATGGTTTTTATCTTTATGGTAAAATCGTAATGCGATGAAAAGAGAATATTGAGACGTATTATGATGACTGTTCCTATGTATTCTTGTTTTACAGGTGCTTCAAGTTACAACGAACAATTTGTCAATTATGATGGAGCAACAGGAAGAAGAAAGTATTCTTAATAATTTCACCCCAGATATTTTATTTGGCATGTATTTTTCTATTGAATAAGACCTACTATGACCTTTTTTGGTCTGTAGGATTGAAAGGGTTAAGTTTGGAGGAAAAACCCCGGTTTCAATATATCCCAAAATGACAACAGGGATTCCAAATGTAAATTGGCAATTTCTGCACATAAACAGTTAATTGGTTTCACCATGTCAAAAAACCCACACTGAATGAAGGTGAAAGTTAAAAATTTGATCGTCGATCAACCCGGTTAATGAGACCCTGTTACTTAACAATGGCATGTCCTGACCTTTAAATTTAAAAATGACTAGTAGTACTTGTAGTTACATTTTTAAAAAGAAATGTAATCGACACCAAGTATGGACAATATGCCACACGATTAAAATCAAATGTATCAGCACTCAAGCCCTCCCTAGAATGATCACACAAACACACACACACACACACACACACACACACACACACACATACACACACACATTCTACTATTAAAGTTTGACCATGTCTGTCCGTTTCTATGATAACCAAGAGATAAAATGTCACATATGACGTCTTGTAGAAGGTCAAAACCACACATCACTTTGGTTTTACTATCTATCAATTCTCCATGTCTTCATCCTTTAATATCTTATTTTGACTGTCCATCTAAAATATGTGGACTTTAATTTTCTAAGTTTTAAATGCCGTTGTTCTTTTGCAGTTTTAAATTTCTACCCACCTCAGATCTGATACCTCCACACACATCACACTGGAGCAACTAACATTCAGTCGAGCTCAATTCGGGTGCCGAGGGCCGATTGACTCAGGGATGAGAAGATACCAAGCCTACTCCTTAAGGACGAGCACGTGTAACAAAAGTCCATCATGTAGCAGGGGTAGCTCCGGCGTGTGACAAGGGCTTTGAATAGTCACACTGTTAAATAATCACGTCTTGTATTGTATATATTAATTCGAAATAGCTAATTGTTACATTACATACAATAAAATAATCATTTGCCTTTTGAATGCATTCACAGTCAAAACGTGTCAAACTACCAGTTTACAACTACATCATTTAGTCGGCTAACGTTATAATTCTGTATTATGGATTATCAACACGTTTTTATTACTGTTTACCACAATAATTCAATAACGATACATTTATACGTGTTGCTGAAAAATAAAGATATGTCTGGATAATAAAGATATATCTAAAAAGGTATTTGAACTAATTGGCGATTATTGAAATCAACTAACTTGGATTTAAAACCTATATATCTAATAATTTAAAACCTGTATATCTAATACAGACACATTTTACACATTGTAATGATACAACAGTCCATACCTTCTATTGGCTTCTATCGAAGTTTAATGCCACTAGATGGCGCAAAACTATTTGATTATATTGTTAAACAATTTTGTTCACCTAGATTAAAGCTATAACTTTTGTAATATATCAATAAACAAGATTCCCAAGGGATTCCATAATGAAACATTTTCGAATGAATCTATGATTTATGCATTCTTTCCAGCTATGGTGCAAATGTTTAGATTGTTCAAGAAGTTATATCCTGTATACTACACCATATTATCATATACATGTATTTCATTCTGTTGCATATTTCTTGGTTGAAGCATTAAAATATAATATAAACAAAACAATTCTGAGCACTTTAAAATGATTTGGAATAGAAATAATATGAAAAAAACCGTTATTTTTACGTATCAAGATAGAAAATTGAAGAATGTACTTAAAGTAATATGAGCTGTCGTGGTTGAAAAAATTACATGCCCATTTATGTGCTATTTTATCTCATATATATCTGGTGGTTAGAATAGTAAATGCAGGTGTAAAATTGCATTAATCTTGCCAAACTTAATCCGTAATTTCAGTAATTCTTTGTCCGCCATTACTTTAATCATTGCAAATCAACTTTCGGTAAATTTTTACGAAGATTACCGAGTGTCCTTTAAACACGTTCTATTTACAGTTAATATACATTCTATTCTTCTTAACCTTTGCGTTTATTTTCGTGCATCATCATTTCATACCTAAGTCAGTCAAAGTTGGTCTTTTTCTTCGTCTCAAAATATTCGTTTTTGAAATTGTCCACGTGCTGGATATATCGGGTCATCTCGACCCATTTATAACTCGTCCCATTTCATTCTCGGCTTTATCATTCACATATGATCATGAACTGCCCAACTCCACTGGAAATGGCGGCGCGATTGTAAAACATGAGGTACGCATGCTTTTCATAGTTATATTGTTTTAATTTGTAATTGTCAGCACTGAGGGTAACATTAAAGATCGTGAAAATTTCTTTTAGTGACCTGATATATTTACTCAAATATTCACCCGATTTTCTTCAAGTATTTAAAATACTGTTGAAAATCATATATTTTACATAATACAATTATGCACAAAAATCACGCCCTGTGTTCTAAATATAAAAATCGGCCGACTTTAACATAGTCCGAGAACGTAAAGTCCGAAGTCCTCTGACCGAATTACGAAGTACATTTGATATGGCGAAAGAGTTTATCTGAACGGTCATTGCAGACGGAAATACAGCTGGATTTTTTAAGGTAGGGGAAATCTTAAATTCTAATAAAACAAATAATTTCGAAAAGAAGATCTTTTACAACATTTCACGTGTTTGATAATGTATTTGAACACACATTTTATCATATTCTCGACTTTATGTCAGGGGACAAAAATAATCATTGTGACAGCTTATATCCCTTTAATATTCTTATGATTCAATTCATTGAACAATATTCTTATCGTTCAATGAATTAAATCGAGGTATCGAATTAGGACCATCTGGAGTAGTAAAACTGAAAAAGGATCATTCAGTTGTATCAATGATCCACACAATATAAAAAATTGCCATATTATGATTTTCTCTTACTAAAAACCAGTTTTTAATCTACGGTATATTTGATTATGCTGTTCACGGGAAAAGAATACATGCTCATATACAGAGGTTGTGTTCGACAGCAGATAGAATGACAGGAAAGTGTATCAAAAGAACTAGTATTCATTTCGTGATACAATATAAGCAAAACGCAAATGAATTAGGTGTTAATTTGTCGCGTATAAATCGTTAAACTCTAGGTTCCAGCAAGTAATATATATATATATATATATATATAAATATATATATAAAGCACTAAAATGACTAACGGTACGGAAGTTCAAGAATCTATCTGACAGATTGAAAGCAATTGAGTGGGTTCGATGCATCACAAGTTCAACCTATCGCTTCAGAGCAATATACAAATTCCAGCATTTGGGTGGATTCGTTATAGCATAAGTTCGTATCAAAAGGCTTAGAATTCTGAAAAAAATTAACAACGGCGGATTCGAATTTACATCAGTTCGAACTCGAATAACATCGAGAAACAGTATCAGACAGAAATTAAAAGTTTAGACCAAAAGGATTCTAATTCAGAAAACGAACGAACTACGGTGGATTCGAGTTTCAATAAGTTAAAACTCTAATCACATCGCGAAAAGGTATCAGGTAGAATTCATTTTTGTGAAGTCCATACGCTTATTAATGCCTTTGGGTCTGAAAAACTGAAGTCTGTACATCTAAACTTTTTCGTTCCGTATCGCTCCAGTTAGGGGTGTGATCAATAACCACGACTGTCATGTCCTCCCATTTATGACCCTCAAGGTTGAAATGGTCACCCACAGGGTTTTTTTTAATTTAATGGTGGACCAGTAGTTATTGATGCGTCTACGGAGCTCTCCAGTTTCACCAACATATTGCTTCTGGCAAACTTTGCAAATGATGAGATAGACGCAGTTGTTAGTGTTACATGCTGTGCTTTGTAATATCTTATAGATGTGGTAGTGCTGCTAAAGTTATTGGTATCGTTGCTGTATTTGCAAAACAGGCATCTGTTATCAAGACAAGTTTTGAAGCTGGCCATAGACAGAGGGTTATCTAATCTGGTTCTAACTACCATGTCCTTAAGATTTTTGAGCCGCCTACAGCAAACGAAAAGCGGTTCTTTAAAGACTTTAGCCATTCTATCATTATATATATATATATATATATATATATATATATATATATATATATATATATATATATATATATATATATATATATATATATATATATATATATATATCAGATACCAAAGTATAAATCAATAGAATGTCCAGGACATAGATACATATCGGGTAAAAATGGACAAACACGGACCTCTGGAAACCAAGAGGTGGGATCGGGTGCCATGGATCATTAAGCATCCCCTGTCGACCGGTCACACCCACCGTGAGTCCACAGTCAAATCCAAATGAAATACGTGAGGAGTGAATCCTCACCACAAACGGCACAGACGTCTCAACAACCGCTTATGAAAAGTCAACTCAACATTTCACTTAGTGAAACAGAGTAATCGCAAACAAGACTATTATACCGACAGTAAAATTTGCGGAACGTTGACATTATACACGGTTTTCGATATCTCTGTGTCAATAATTTGTCAGTTAGTACTTTACCTCTGTATATAAAATCTTCATATGTTGTACACACCCTGACATATCTGATCATTTGTGAAATGTAAACTCCATATGCGGGTGACTGAGGGATATTACTACTTAAATGTGGAAAATTTACGATGGTAAGGCCGAAATCGTCGAGTTTGTCGTATATATTAGTTGCTAATTTCCCGTCTTTGTCTATATTAAGTAAAATTTCTAAGTATGAAGCGTGTGTGCTTAATTCTGTTGTATCTTTAATTTCTAGTTCGCTGTGATATATCACATATTTACATATGTATAAAATTGTCATTATTAATTGACAAAACGTCGTCGATATACCTAAATATCAAATCTCTCTCTCTCTCTCTCTCTCTCTCTCTCTCTCTCTCTCTCTCTCTCTCTGTCGCTCTCTCTCTGTCTCTCTCTCTGTCTCTCTCTGTGTTTGTGTGTGTGTGCGTGTGTGTGTGTGTGTGTGTGTGTGTGTGCTATATTACAGATTCGTTATAATGTTTGGTAGGCGGATGATTTTGTTATGTATAGTTGATTGATGCCAAATATCATGTCAATGATATAAATTTTCACGAGTTAATTTAAACGTATTCTTACAATCACATTCGCATGACCATCATGCTGCTGATTTTCAGTCTTTACATCAGTTTGAACTCGAATAACATCGAGAAATGGTATCAGACAGAAATTAGAAGTTTGGACCGAAAGGTTTCCAATTCAGAAAACGAACGAACTACGGTGGATTCGAGTTTCAATCACTTAGAACTGTAATCTGTAAAATGCAATATCAATTGTCGTGCAATTTATTGTCGGTTTCAGCAAGTATTACCCATTGTGTTTGAATGCTTTGATTATGGACATAACGTTTTATACCCTGAGTTTGTTCTTGTTTGTATTAAAAATTTTATGTAGCTAATGCTAAAAATCTTAACGTGAAAACGCCAAAGCAAGCATGCCACGACAAAATGTACTTCACCAATTATTAAAGATATTCATTAATACAAATAATCCCGTCATGAATATTCTTTGAAATAAAAAGGAAAATGTTAAAAAAACCCAGATCGCATTCAATTTAAAGAAAAAATTCAATCTTTCATAAAACTTAATGCTTCCACTTCTGGTCAAATGAACATAAAGGATGCAGTAATTTGAAAAGCAAACTTAATGTAAACCCTTGCAGATACCTAGATACCCTGAAGGTCGTTTAAAACTAACAACTCGGAATAATTCTATACCAGGATAAAAATGATGATGATGATGATGATGATGATGATGATGCATATCATGGAAAATAAATAACAAATTATAGCCAATGTTTTGGTCGGTCAAAAACCGTGTAATATAACTAACTGCTTTATAATTGTGAATGGTTCTATCATAACCACTCCACTTGTACATTGTATTTAATTAACTGGTGTCGCGTGTCCATACAAACACAAAATGATTCAATATTCGAAAATACATCAATAAAATTTATTGATCAGTGTTGTTTACATACAAAATTAAAATATCTGCATTGTATATTATCTACAGCATATACCAAATATGAGAATACATACCGCGGAAATAGTTTGTAAGGTTTATATTCAATTTTAAATCTATAAATGTCTTTCGCTATGATATATGAGTGCAAATGATTGCGCTGTAAGTAAGTTTGAAAAAGAATTCCCATGCACATCATACTCTTAATGACAAAACTTGAATCATAGAGTATCAAGAACATTTTTGAATATTTTAAACGTCTATAACTAAAGTTTGAAAATAACCCGTAAATATTATTGTAAGTTACACCAATTGAATATAATATTTCTGAGGGGCATCCGTGGTCGAGTGGTTAGAGCATCGCGCATTGAACCATGAAGTCTTTCACTTCTGGTCAGCGCTGGTTAGAGCTCCGCTGGAAGATAAGTGGGTTTTGTGGGAAAGTTTGTCAGTTTACCTGCGGAAGGTCAGTAGTCTCTTCCCGGGTATATTATTACCGAATGCTCTCCACCAGTAAAAACTGACCGTCAACATATAACTGAACAATTGTTCAGTGTGGCGTAAAACATTATTCAATCAATTCATATATATATATATATATATATATATATATATATATATATATATATATATATATCGGATTATATATATATATATATATATATATATATATATATATATATATATATATATAATATATATATATATATATCGGATTATATATATTTCGGATTCCAATAAAGTATTACGATTTAATTGTTCTAACGTTGATAATGATTTTTTTTATATACGTATATTATATGTAATATGTAAGGAATACTTATTTATGTATATGAAAAAAATCATTGATGTCAAAAGCACGACATTTTGAGTCTCCTGCATGAAACTTTGCGAATGGATATTTACAGCATGCATATTATGTTTTAATAACATGACATCACATGAATCAATGTTCTGAAAACATTAGAATTGGAACCTAATCTATGTATAATTAACATATCATTGATTGATTGATTTGTATATTTAGTGTTGAACTGTAGCACGTGAACTACTTTAAAGACAGTAGATGTACTTATGATGCATTTCTCTCATTTCCAAATACAGATGCTTTCGCTGGACACCAGGTCTTAAATCAATATCAATAATCTATTATTTGAACAAACATAAGTTATGTAGAAATATAGAACATTTGGATAGTTTAAGCTCACACACGAGTCCTGGTTATCGTTCCTATAAGCAGTTCCCACGCTCTATGAAAATCGACAAATTGTCCTACAATTGGAGCCTGTAGTATAAACAACACTCTTGACCGAACATAAACACATACACACGTCCCTTAGAAATCGAATATCCCATTGTCATGTTTTTAGAAGCGACTACACCGACTTATTTAACACCAAATGTATTTATATAATATATATTTTAAATAATTTGTTCTTAAATACCAAGTGATGCCAAATGCTGTCGGGCTTTAAGTCTCAAATCAGCAATGCTCGAGTTTTTCGAAGATTTAAAACTGCTGTCATGTAAAGATGCATAGTTCAGAGCCGCCGCATAATGGTGATGATACAATAGCAGCGGATGTAAAGATTGGTGTGTACTTCCGGAACTGTGAAGTTGATAATATGGTAGAAACGGAGAAAATGGTAATCGTTCTATAGGATCGCGCATCTGTGGCATGGCAACAAGGGGCGCCATTCTACAGGCGTCAAGTGGTGTACCTTGTGTCTGGATCATAATTCCGGCTGAAAGAAACAAATGGATATGCATCAGTTTTGATTGACAATATACCTTTTTCGAGGTGTTCCGTTTCGTCACGGTTCGTTATAATAGTATGCTGTTTCAAAGAAAAATGTGAACTGCACCACTTCGGGTTAAGAGGTATTTATTACGAGGAAACTGGATTGTATACAGTGAAATGATCCAGATTTAAAAAGCAGCATACAGGGGAGTGATGACACGTGTCATCTCTACAAGAGGGAACACTTATCTTAACCTCTTTCCGACACAGATGAATTGAAACTATATATTTCTGAATTATATCAATATAAATATTACAAAACCGGAGGTGACATAGTCCGCATTTCTGTAGACGTCACGTGATCTGGGTATATAACATTCTGACAAAAATGAAACAGATTGAATAACATGTGAAAGTTTTATCTATGCTGTCTGCACAAATGGAATACGTTTCCACTTTCCTTTTCTATATATAAAATGAACATTGATAAAGATAATGCTTACGAAACATATGAATATGATAGCATTAATGATTTTGAAAAATATAATGTTAATAATGATTTTGATAATAATGATTTTGATAATAATGATTTTGATAATAATGATAATAATAATAATAATAATAATAATAATAATAATAATAATAATAATAATAATAATATATTAATAATAATAATAATAATATTAATAATAATAATAATAATAATAATAATAGTAAAATAATAAGGTCTGAAATAATTATAGCATTACTTATGATTCAAATTCGATAGAGACAATCATATATTACCTATTTAAAAATGATTATGTACATAATATACTTATAAAATAAACTTTCTATAAAAAATTTTAAAATCATGATCCGTATTTCGTTAATTGAGGCTTACTTTTGATAATCCAGCATCTATAAGACATGACAAATATCTCAGTTAGTTGCATGTGTTATAGATATTTGTTTATATTTCAGTGATGGAAATTATCACATTTTAGTCGTTAGTTTTGTGCTTGAGATTGTCAAATTTGTTGAATTTCGTATGATAAAAACGGAACACAAATTAATTGTTTTAGAATTGCACTATTCTATTACAATCAAAATCTGTTCTACAATGAAGTATTAGTGTGTTTTATCAAAACGACACTAAACCCACATGTTAGTGCATATAACTATTAAAAAACCAAGATATTGCAATGTGTAAAGATATTTTCTATTATTGTGTGCAAAATTAATAACAGGTAACATCTGACCTATCGACTAGAATGAATAACTACAATTCAATTGCTATTTTTGAGATATTAATCTTAGTGACACGTTGATATCGCCCTTCGGTGATATTTATGACAGTTCAGTAACCCTCAGTGTATAACACTTTAGCGAGAATCCAAAAAAGTTCTGATTCCAATTACACTTATAAAATGCTGGAACTATTTCGCAATTTGTCATAATCTGCCAAAATACTGGGCAGATAATTGAGTATTCCGGACAATGTTTACTCTAAATATGCAACGTTCTGACAGAAATTATTAGAAAGCTAAATTTGCGACTAGATGAGTGTTATCGTAATGAACCCAAATACGTTAATCTTTCTGTCTAACATCCCTTTATGTTTGGCTAATTTGCACCCCGCTCTTTCATTACAACCCAATATGAATATCTCTGTCTAACAAGGAAAGGTTTACTAGGCAAACTTCATCAAAAGATCAAACGAGGTCACTTTTGTGAAAAAGAAAGATTTGAGGGTTTGACTGTGACATGCTCTGCCTCAATAGTTAAATATTTACTTCGGCTAATTTATCACCTCGTGGGGCATTCAAATTTGTAACATCGGACGCATTGTCAACAGCGCTTGGTCGGCGGCGAGGTGTTTGCTCACCAAATTTTCCAATAAAATACATTATTAAGTCAATTTCGTCTTCCATCATACATCACCATACAGTAATTGTGTTGGATAAAATTCAATTTGGTGAGCAAACTACTTTTCTTAGTTAGCCAGAAAAATGACATTAAAGCTTTCCAGCAATACTAGAGTGTTACATTGTTATGCTGTATTTGATAGATAATTGTCCTATCTAAGTCGGACGTACAATGTTTTGTTACTATTTGATTATGTAAATCTGTATAGAAGGCTGGACCAAGTAATATTTCAGTGTCTATATGTGTCTTGTAATATACAATTCAGCGCTTTAGTGGTTTTCTTCATTTCAGATGAGCTTTGTGTGGCTATATATCTTATTTTCTCTCTATTCAGACTCTTGTACAAACTTTTAGAGAAAAGAAATGTATTCCGTTAACTTTTATCTCATGGTCTGTTTGTGAGTTCCTCGTTTCATAAAATTAGAATTTTTTCTAAATTTCTTTAACATATACTTATAAAATATCCGGCATTATATAATACAGAGAGACCATAAGTAATTAGATTTAAATCACGCAGTCGTCGTTTTGAAAGCTTATTTCCAAGTTATCTAAAACAGTTTAACAAATAATGTACCTTGAAAAATATATCTGACCGGAAGTGATATGAATTGCCATCACTATCACATTCACGAACATTACGTCAGAACTTTAAACATTTTTTTTCGAAAGGTGTTTCCCCCTACCTCTGTTTATTTGTATATAACAATTTGCATATGAAATGGATCAATTTATTGGGAAAAGATATAATAATGGCTGACCATGAAGGAGGTACATCGTGACTATAAAAGGTTGTAAGGTTTTCAAAATTATTGTTATATAGTTTGTCTAAATGACAATGTCCAAAACCATTGAAACTTTATCTTTGCCCTTAAATTTCCGTAGCATGACAGAAATGTCGAATCAATTGAAAGTTCTTAACTTCCTATGTAATTGTTATGTATCCTTCAAGTAACATCCAAGCTAAAAAATGAAAATATAATTGTTTTTACATCGACGCCAAACTACACTAGCTCGTCATGTCTCGGCTTTTTGTTTTTCCCATCCAGATAAATATGGTACAATCCAAATCATATAATTTGACGGGGCGGAGTAATCTTTTGATTATAATATGGATAATTCTTACTCATTTTTCGGTATCGACAAGTTTCAAGAAAACAATGATTTATTCTTCACTATCTACTCGTAGGTATGGTGACAACTAGTAACGATTACTCTCGCAAGTTTGACTTTAATATTGTTATGCATCATTGCCTACATGTTAACTCGTCCAGGTCAAGAAAGGATTCAAGAGACTACCTCCCGTCAGATTACCCGTATATGAATTTTACTATACAGAATCGTTAGCATAAGATGACTTGTAATAAATTTAGATATGTACATCAGGAGTTTCTTTCACTAAGTTACCTGTTGGTTAGTGGGTGTTGAGTCGTCTCTACAGGTCCTAACTTATTTCATTTGAATTTGACTGTAAACTCACGCGGCTGAGACCGGTCAACAGTGTTTGCTTACGCTTCCATGACACCTGATCCCACCTCTATACTTCCAGAGATCCGTGTTTGACCAAAATTCACTAGATTTGTATATTGTATCCTGGACTTCCTGAAAATTTATACTTTGGTATCTGATATTTTTATATTTCTATCTTCCGTTTGTAACACCATTCAAAGAAGTTATTCTAAGCGCGTAAGGTTCCTTTGGAGAAAGACAAGAAAACTATCATATTCGATGCTAACGATTAAATTATTACAGGGCACAAATCTGATTAATTGCCGAGATCATTTCAAAGAAATCTGGTTGTGATGGTAATGTAATCAATACTAATTTCGACAGCTTTTCTTCTCCTAATTTGATCAATTTACCAATTCGCTTTCTACAACTGCTCAATATGCAGAGAATGAAGACGAAAGCGGAAAATGAAGTGTAAAGAAGACTTAAGATAATAGCTGCATTAAAATGATTATCTAAAGAATTCTAGTTAGTTTGACCTTTCATGAAAATAAAAGGGAAATGTACAACATTGACTTGGTAACATTTTGATTCCGTCCAAGTTTATCTAACGATGCTGAACTCTATCGCATTGGTTAAATGTAAATGAAATTGTTATTTTTATTCTGTTTTGACACGTCAATGGATGTTTCTTTAAATCTCACACAAAGTTCAGTTTTTAGAGTTGAACTTGATGGTTTTAAAGGCCCCGTTTAATAATGAGTTATCGCAAAAAAGAGGCAATGATAAGTGGTCTATGAAATGTATATAAACAAAACCCACTTATATTTATGGACAAATATTAAAAACGTTTGAAAAAAATACCACTCCCCGGCATATTAATACAATTGATGTAAAATTATTGTTTTAATCGTTCAGTTTAGGTGTATGTCGCTTTGTTATTTTACGGAAAAATATTGGATAAGTGTTATTAAGAATTAATGGTCTATGCTAGGCACTTATGGTGATTGAGCAGTGAGGGTTCTTTAACGTGTTGACACATACTGTGACACGGGTCCTCGGTTTTTAGTGTCTCAAAGGACAGGAAAAGCCAGCCGCCTCCGCCGAGACTCGAACCCGCGATCCTCCGGTTGCGGAGCACTCTACCGCGGTTAAACCACTTCAAAGGGTTCTTTAAAGTGACCAACTTATCGTGGCACCGTTGTATACATTGTCAGTAAAATAAGTGACTTTCACTTTGTACAAAATGAAATAATAAAGTTTGAAGCTAAGTTCGCACAAGTGAAACACTCTGTAGCTTTCACTGATCTATAAGCGATTGAAATATAGCGTTTTATGTATTATCCTATATGGGAGATATTTGATTTATTTGTGTTTTAAAGAATTATCAATATAGGCAATAATAAAGTGCTTTCGAGAACATGATATTTAGTATCTTTTATAATATTGATATCGGTGTGGATATTCCATATATTATTTGATTCTCTGATCACTAAAATAAATGAAGATAATTAATGCTTTAATTTTTTATATGAATACTGAAATATCTATTTTATGAGGTGGACCTCTTTATAACGATTACATTTATACATTTTAGATTTTTCCGTTGTAATAAATTTGCTGTTATAAAGAAAAAACATCGCAAAACCACACATTACGCGACTGTGGCTATTTTTATAGCCAGACGAAAGATAGATAAAGTTGATTTGAATACTGCGTAATCTCATAAGAACGGTGTCATTCTCAATACTATTCGAAACATCCTTTACATACAAAATACCTCTAATATTTGCGATGGGATATGGTTTTGTCGTTGAATCGTGGGATTTGTCGCCAAAACGAATGTTGGGAGCTGTAAATTTCGTTATATCGACGATAAATAACTTGACGTATATTTGAGCTCGACAACACCTGGTGATAGGTGAAATTGTCGGAAGTGAAGAAGAAAAAGTACCACTGGACAATCGAAACTCCATTAGAACACGATTAGAAATTAGATTAAAAAATGGTCTCAAAGTGAAAAACAATTGCAAATCCCCCCCAAAATGGAACAAGGTGTCCAGGAAAACGACGGTCGTTATAAAGCGGATTTCACTGTGATTAATTATTATATACGTCGAATACAGAAACATGTTAATAATTTGAATGTTAATGTCTGAGGTTTCGGATAGATTTTTTTACCGTGAGACACACGCTTTTCACCAGTCAGATATAAGGAAATAGTTGATATAATGGTTTACATAGTCAGTCGGTATGGCAAAAATGTCATTTTCGTGAATCCTTTTGATTTTCTGTTTATTTGATCAGTTAAAAAAACTTGATCGCTAAAAATAGCTTGTTTGTCTTTATTGTTACAGTTGGATATTTTTTAAATCTAAATATATCATGGACTTATTTCTCTTTAGTTATTTATGGACCAGTAGAAGAGCTTTTTTTTAAAAAAAAATAAATGGTTTTCAAATGATAATAAATATCTTATGACTGAAAATAGATAAAAACATTTTATAATATTCCTAAAAGAAGTAGTTTAGTAATTATTCCATGGTGTGTATTTTATGCCTCTATAGTCTGTGAAAGATGGGACACATACTTCCCAAAATAAATGGTCAAAATGATAAATAAATATCTTATGACTGAAAATACATCAAAGTAAATCCGATAATGGGACACATACTTCCCATCAAAATGCCGTGTATTATACATCAAAGTACTGCACACAAAACCATCTGCAATATAAGAAAATATATCTTACCGTTTAGACCCATACCTTTCTGCATCTGACTTTCTTGTTTCCTGCATTTTGCTCTACGATTTTGGAACCATACCTGAAAAAATATTCATTATCTTAATTAAAAAAATTGATAACATGCACGATAAAATGAAGTATGTTAGTTGCTAAAAAATTGTCATTCTCGATAAAACAAGTACCTTCGATATATGACGTCAAAATGCAGAAATATGACGTTGAAATCAGACGTAACCCAATCAAAACAGAACAAAACAATGACTCTTGTTTCTTGTAAAAACAAAAAATCGAAATAAATATTCAGTTAAACGTGCTCTTTCACAAACTTTCATGAAAGTTTTAATTTCTATATTTTTTATCATAGAATGTTCTATATTCCGAAATATATTATTGCATTACTTTAGAACTACATCATAAAGAAACATGGAGAGCTATTTATAGTGTATACAAACTATAAAATGTCAAACTGATTTTTTTTAAAATTTTCTTTTATCATTAATGTATACGGGTATATTTATAAAATATAATAATAATAATAATAATAATAATAATAATAATAATAATAATAGTAAAATAATAAGGTCTGAAATATATAGCATTACAATGACTATAATTATGCTAATGGTGATGACAATGATAATAATGATGACGACGATGATGATGCGACGATGATGAAGACGACGATGATGATAATTATGAAGATGCAGCTAATACTACTACTGATAAGAGTAATACTTTTAATAATTTACACGTCAGATGGAGTTAAGAGTGTGGAGAACAAAGTATTAGCTAATGATTTATAGCGAAACTTAATTATATCAAATGTAATGAAAAAGAAAATATTCACAAAAATTTCAGATGCACTTGAACAGCGGCCGATTTGAAACAAGCCCCAAAGTCTGAAGGCAGCAAGTAATTAAGTTTGGCAAAATATAAAGTTGATTCAATTGGTATAATTTTCATCAGTTTTAATCAACAACTTCTTTTTAATAAATTTGATTTATATGTTTATTTCCTCGCCTTATTTCTACAATTAGATTTACGTCTGAATTTCTTTGTCAATTGTTATGTGCTTAGTGTAAGAATCAACGCCAAATTTATTAAGAGTGATCATACTAATTCAGTTATCCGTATGTTGTCTTCATCTCTCTACAAAGGAAGGGACTTGAGGATCAGTATTTTTCATTTTCAAAATTATTTAATCTTGGAGCACATTTTTTGGTAAAAAGCTCTAAATCATCATAACCAGTCATTATCAACCGGCATACAAGTAAATGGTGGTCTTTTTGTATCTTAAAAATCAATGTTTATCTCATTGAAAACGTTTTATATCATTTCTATATTTGCTCCTGAGTTTTTCATTTGGCGTGTATAATTATTTTAAAGGAGAAGAATTATACCGTTACAGTATGTATGTTTTATCATATTTACTCATGTATGGGTTTGAAACGTAAGGAAGAATTATAGCATATCATAAACATTATTCCAACGTCATAAATTTGAAAAAAATCAAAATAATTGCACAGTGATATCGTTTCTGTAAATAAGACCCAATCAGTTGTGTAAGAATGTAAGAAAGATGTATCAATCAGTTGTGTTCGAATGTAAAAAAGTTCCGAAACAGAAAGTGGAATCATACGACTACATTTGAAACCTAAATGTTTTACAAAATATGTCTAAGAGTAATCACTGTAAAAAGGGATGGCTCTTAACTTATGTAGAGTTTAAAAGTTTAACGATGCTATCCATATGATATATCCATCGAACTAACCTCTTGGCTAAAACGTGTTTGATGAAATCTAACTCCATTTTTAATTCCAGATAGACAAGTATCAGTAACGCTTTGTTTGGAATGTATTTATACATTTCACATGAGATTGAAATTTTTTTTATCTGGAACTCAAATGGAAAACGTGAAACGGCTTTTGTTAACGTGTAAATTAATTTATTCATTTCCTTTCAACCAAATTTGGCAAGATTTGATTTATATATTAGTGACGAGATCAAACGTCATTTGATATTTAAACTACCAACACGAATGTCTCCCTGACCAGCCATGTTCGTAAACAATACGCGTAGGAATACATGGGAGTTCTAGATAAGCTGTTCCGGATATGAATTTACAGTATTGGTAAAACAAATTCCAGTCTTTCCCAGGTGCGTGAAAAGTATTAACTTTTAACCTCAGGTTCATCGTCAAAAAAGTAGTAGCAATATTCCATTTTTATATAACCATATAAGAGCTATTCTGGGACCATTATACAGGCTCTGAATATCTAGTTTCCTAAATGAACAGGGTCCGGATGTTTCGGGACACACTGACGCCCTTAGCTTGTCCGAGTCGGAACCAGGGAAGCTTCGTGAAAATAGATTCACGCTATATTTAAATATTATAAACATATACCAAAGTTATAATGCTCAAGACGATATCGTTTCTGTCAATTAGACTTCATCAGTTGAGCTCCAATTTGAAAAGTATGTGTATTTTCTAAAGATAAAGTGGTATCATACAAGGCCAAATAATATATCTAAAAGTATAGCCGAAATCCGTCTAAGAGTAACCACTGTAAAAAAATGACTATCTTAGCTTAAACCAATTTAATGGGATGAAGAATAATGAAAATACAGTTTGGTATAAACACAGGAAGTGACTGTTTTCTCCTTTAACACTCGATATTACAAGCGTGTCTATGGGGTGGGATATAACACAATATTAGTAAAACATAAGTCGTATGTAAATAGCAAAGTCGAACTCGAGGCCCTGGAGACAATAATGCCAAACTCGCTTTTCTGAAATGTCGTCATAAGATTTATTTTGAAATATAAAGATTCTTGATTACTGTTTAATAATATCAATATAGAAAGTAATGATTAAAATAGACTAGATAAAGATTTCAGGAAACACCGTGGCTTAAACCGTTTCAAATATATTGAATAATAGCAAAAATAACGAGTAATAGGAACGTGGGATCTTTGATAGGTTCTAGATAAAATATGATACTGTATTTTAGAAAGGAAATCAGAGCCAGTGTAAATGACGGAGACATGTCGTAAATTGTTCAATTAGTTTAATTTACACATGATATGTAAGTTATTGCATTGACTATTACACTTGACAATGATTACGGCTATTTGATTAAATTCACGATAACGCAGGGACGCGGGGAGCAACTGCTAGCGACTTGGGATTTATTCTAAACTGAATTATTCGAAACATATGAGAAAGATTCTAAACCTGATGAGGATGATTGAATCAAGCCGATAAAAATATCAATTGCTACCGACGTATTACTTCAGAACCTCTCTTCACGAGTTTCCCAAGAGGCATTGGATTCCAAACTGTGAAAGCTGACACATGAAATTAAATCAGCCATATTTCCACTGTGTGAAGTTTATTTTTATGTTTGTTTGGTCTGATGATGTGAGATAAGTATTTTTTCATAAAAATATACATTAAGTGAAATGTACAGTCACTTCTTAATACAAAACGTAATCAACTAGCTACTAAGTTTCAATTTGGACAATAGAATATACATGTAATCACACACACAAACATACACACACCTATACACATACCTACACACACACATACACACACACACACACACACACATATATATATATATATATATATATATATATATATATATATATATATATATATATATATATATACACAATATATAAATAAAGTTCATACAAAAATAGATACAATAAAGAAACAAAGAATATTTCAAAAATTTATTAAAATTGATTTAAGCAATTAAGAGTTTGTACACTAAACTGCTGATCAAATGTTAATAAGAGAAGCGAATCATCAGGCCATAATTTCAATATCACATAAATAATTTTCAGATGTCATGTAATATATCCACAGTTAGTGCACCTATAGTCGGAGATACAAGATAAGCAAATATTATAGTACCTAGGATTATGTCATGTGTTGAAGGAGTGTACTTTGTTATCACAGTGCAGTTTTGTGCAGTGTCTTTGCGATAGCAATGTCATAATCAGTATGGTGTTTACTTAAACAGGCATTAAAGCAATATAAACCTTCAAAAAGATGATATTTTGTCCATAAGATTTATACGAGAACCCGATAAAATATGTGTTAAAACACACGATCTCACTCGCTAAATTTTGGAAAAGATCTTCTTTTTAAAGTTATATGTGGAAAATGTTGGATTTAAATTTTATTTTGCCATACCTATAATATTCCGACTGTATTACCATACCCAATTACCTTGTAAATACATTATTTCGGCAAATCAATCACACATTTATAATGACTACGGCATACGGACAACGAATGTTTTGAAGCTAGGGAGATACACAGCTTTACGAAACGATGCATGGCAATAAATGCAAATATTTATAGGACTAGAATACATGTCAATTGCAAATGGCACATGCTTCTTTGACACTCAGTAATCTTCGTAAAATTTACCGAAAATTAATTAGCAATGGTCAGATTGATGACGAAGTCAAACGAACGGCAGTAACTGGTTAAATTTGAAAAGTATGTTGTAAATATAAAAATACATTTTTCCGTTAACCATCGGGTGACCTTATTGGGATGTATATATATATATATGAATATTGCATGGAATCTGAATGCACATATTGCTTAAACAGTTAATTATTACAAAGCTGATGTCAGTTACCTGTATAACAAAAGTTACAGGATATGCTATTTTTAGTGGGTTTTCCCATGTTGATACTACATCGGAGATGCATTAAAGTGCGTAAAATTGACGTTATACCTGTATATCTATGTTGAGGTTTTATTGTTTTAAATGTGTTTTACATATTTTATAAAATCTGTCACACATTCACTCCTACGTTTACGTTATACGCACGTGTTACTAATTCGATGGAATAAACATATACAATGGAACAAGTGAAATCTCGCTTTATTTGAAATAACATGTATTTTAATTCTTCGACCAAATATGATTATTACCATTATAACCCGGTTATTTTGAAAACCCTATTTATTTGAAAGAAAACTCCATTTCCCTTAGATTTCAATATAACCAGGTACGACCGACCTTAGTTTGAATTAAATAAAGTATCTATATACAAGATCTGTACATTACAAAATCCACACAAAAGTTAGTTACTACAATTCACACAATAGAAAGTTATTACGTCACACAAGATCTTCACTAAGACCAAAATTTCTTCAAATGGGAATATATATATATATATATATATATATATATATATATATATATATATATATATATATATATATATATATATATATATATATATATATATATATATATCAATAACACACATTTCTGTCACCTGGGAAAACGGAAATGATCATTAATCGCATAATGGATGTGGTGTACACAATGACAAGTTATTAATCTATTTAATTCGAAAAAATAGTTTTTTATACAGTGGTTACTCTTAGTCGGATTTCGGCTATACTTTTAGAGATATTATTCGGTCTTGTATGATACTACTTTATCTTTAGAAAAAACACATACTTTTCAAATTGGAGCTCAACTGATGAAGTCTAATTGACAGAAACGATATCGTCATGAGCATTATAACTTTGGTATTATATTTATAATATTCAAAAATAAAAGTTGCAACGGACGGATTTATAAAACGTAAGGACAAAATATGTCATTTGAACTATTTTAGGTGGTCAATGGACTGAAAGTAAACTATACAAATGAAAATAATTGAAAATAAAAAATAAAGTATAAAATCTTTAATTTTCTCTGACACAATAAAAGCTCATGTTAAGCCAAATCATTATTGATTCTTGTCACGTTTGCAAATGTGAAAGGTATAAAACCAAGAAGGTCTAAGCAACTACAAAAGTTTCAATAAAATTAACTCGAACAGCTACGTAAATTAAAGAATCTTTCTCCTGAAAAACTTTCTTCAATCACTGCCACAGAAAACCCCAGTGTTAAAAATTCATTTGCTAATGGCATGATTTCCCCAAGTTTTATTTCGTCAAGGTGGGAAAATATAGGGATTGTTAACACTATTATCCTCTATGATTTCTGTGTGACAGAAATACCGACTGATAAAGATATAAAAAAAATATCAAAGCATGAAATCAATTTTCACTTAATTGTTCCTCAAGGTGGTTGTTTATGTTGGGAACTATGAATCCAAAGACTTTGATTTCTTCGATATTTTCTTAACAGCTTGTATTAGACAGTGTTAATTTAATGAGGGAGAGCGACAGAACCGTTTTGCCAGTTTGCTGCCTCCTAACCACAGATAAAAGACCATTTATATGTGATAAGCGATTGTTTCAATTCTTCATTTTACTCTATTACAGATAAAATGTCTGTTAATGAAATCAAAACACAATATCTCTGATAAATCGCGTTGACTTTAAAATCACAGCGATTAACTCACTCTAAGGAAAGGCAAAGTAAATTATTAATGCACTAATTGGTTACATAGATTTTTTTATTCCTGGATTTCTGAATTTAAAGTCAGAAAGTTCTCACAAACATTTAATATGAAATTTATGTTACAGAACGATAATAATTTGCTTGTCTTACTGACTTATATACATAAAGGGAAAAATGGTATAATATAAATAGAGGTATAGTTTTGCAAAAATCCAAAATAAATGCTCACGATATTCGAAGCTCGAATCTAAAATAGAGGTAAATCAGAGAGAGAATGAGAGAGAGAGACAGCGAGAGAGAGAGAGAGAGAGAGAGAGAGAGAGAGAGAGAGAGAGAGAGAGAGAGAGAGAGAGAGAGAGAGAGAGAGAGAGAGAGAGAGAGAGAGAGAGAGAGAGAGAGAGATCAAACAAGACCAGTCCTAAACTTAGATGTTAGGGAGAACCTTCAACAATACTGTTCAATTCCTTATTCCAGAAGCGGTGTAAATCAGATGTGGATACTTAAAAAAAATCTTAACAGATTTTAGAAAATTTGAAGGCACATATTTTTTCTCGAATTCACAGTATCAAAGCATATATATGACTTCTCTACTCTTTACACAACTATTCCACATAAGAAATTAAAAGAAGGACTTTTTAGCATCATAGACAACTGTTTTTTCACTTAAGTTGGTACCCAAAAAGTAAATATCTAGTGATTGGCTATCAAGGTATTTATCTTGTCCAACACCACTTTGATTCTACACATAAAAACATGCTAGAATTTCTAATAGACAATAATGGCAACTAAGCTATACGACAAACGCGATGATTTCGGCTTTCTCATATGAAGATTTCATATACAGAGGTAAACTACTCACTGACAAATTATTGACACAGGGATATCGAAAACCGCGTTTAATGTCAACGTTCCGCAAATTTTACGGTCGGTATAATTGTTTGCGATTTCTCTGTTTCACTAAGTAAAATGTTGAGTTGCCTTTTCGTTGGCGTTTGTTGAGACGTCTGTACCAATTGTGACGAGGATACACTCCTCACGTATTTCATTGGACTTGACTGTGGACTCACGGCGGGTGTGACCGGTAGACAGGGGATGCTTACTCTTCCATGGCACCTGATCCCACCTCTTGGTCTCACGAGGTCCGTGTGTGTCCATTTTACCCGATTTGTATCTATGTCCTTGACATTCTATTGATTTATACTTTGGTATCTGAGATTTTTTATATGTATAACCAAATCCGATCTTATGTTTTGAGGAGTTCAAGAGAGAGAGTTCAAGAGAGTTCAAGAGAGAGAGAGTTCAAGAGAGTTCAAGAGATAGAGAGAGTTCAAAAGAGAGAGTTCAAGAGAGAGAGTTCAAGAGAGAGATAGTTCAAGAGAGAGTTCAAGAGAGAGAGAGTTCAAGAGAGAGAGAGAAAGAGATAGAGAGAGAAAGAGAGAGAGAGAGAGAGAGAGAGAGAGAGAGAGAGAGAGAGAGAGAGAGAAACCTTGCAGTATAGTCCTACTATAAATTTGGTATTTGTACTTGTAACTTGTAACCAAGTAAATATGTAAGATTTATGCTTGATGGACAGCAGTTGGTAAAGGCTATATCACTTGTATTATTGTTGTTTAACATAAAAGCCAATCAAAAGGGCAGGAAGGCTAATTCAGAATTATTGATGCAAGTGTCATTCGATTCTTTCAAATTAAATTAAAGTATTTTTCGAACTGATTATCAAATTACCTTTTAAATACAAAATAATTTGTTCAAGGCAAATGTCATGACTTTTCGCTTTACATTTGTTTTCCTTGTTTTATTCTTTCGGAGAGAAACTTTGCTTTCAATGCTCCACAATTTGTTCAAATTAAATAGCTTTTCTTCCAACAAATAATTTCTTTTATTAATTCTATTTTGTCTGGATTATCAGCGTGATCGATTTGCCAGTGATGTAGTGATTCAATACCAGCTCTACGGAAAAATAAAATTTTGAGAATTATTGAAGGTGGGAATTGTGGAAAACATACAGAGTCAATCGTGGTGGTATAGTGTTTGAGAGCATGCCTACTGGGTGTTTATATATTATATGAGTAATTTACTATTATTATCAAAATGCCCAGTACTTTTCTTGACAATGTATAAAATGTGTCTACAACAATCTTGTAAACGACCGTTAAAATAGATTTCATATCCAGTTGAAATACAGTATGCAATATATTCTTTTGTTGTGGCCAGAATATGACGATATTACGCCTTGTCTCATTTATGAACATACAGTGCATTTCCTTTAAGTATCTACGGTAAAAAAAACAGCATAAACAGAAAATAACACTCAGTTTGGGTCTTAGATTAGACAATTCTGATTTAAATTAGGCAAATCTATGCATAAAATGTCATTTGACATTATGTATAAATCACGAAAAATATTTACAATTACTTGTTTGAAAATCGTCGACAGAAATACTAGATAACTTTTCTCGTAATATAGAAACCGTGTTATCTATGTTGCTTTTTATATTACCTCCTACAAAAAATATATACAAATATTATTTTTTATTTCTGGTTTAATTAATACATTGTCCAAGGTAAAAAAGGGAAGATGAAATGTTGTGGGAGAAATTATGAATATTTTAATGCAATTATTAATTTATATTTGTCGATAATATCAATTAAAATGATATTGTATATGTAATGTCTATAGTATTGGATAACTTGCATTAAATCCGCCTTGTTATCTGCTACATGTCACGATTATGTATGATTTATTTCGGTCAATGTGTTTACTTTTCAAACACATTTCCTGGAATGATATACACCTATATCCAAAAACATGTAGAACGAAATATTTACAAAGAAGCATCCATGAGTATTTATTCAATTTTGGTTTTTTAAGGATATGGGCGGATTTACATACAATATTAACTCGTGTATAGAGTTTTTCCTTCTGCAACGGTAAGTAACACAACCTTTAAATTTCAGGTTTTATCCGGAAGACGTTATTACCGGAAATGACATTTGTATAGATAATTCAATTTAAAACAAATGTTTAAATGTCCAGCACTGTTACGAGTAGCTCCTCACTATAACGCAGAAAGACGGCAACTAGAATATGCCTCGATAGTATCGACGAGTGGGGGAAAAAGAAAGTAACTTTGATTAATTGTCTGTTGACAGACAGTTAGAGACCTTTACATGTTAAGTGGAATTGTCGAGGGATACCGGATGATCAATCCCGAGTCCAAGTGGAATATCTCGGCTAATATTTACCAACACTCATCAATCTATATCGAAATTAATCAAATTAAACTCGTCTTTTAATGTGCCCTCAAAATGCCAATTATATAAGCAATATAACATTCGATATAATTTTAGAAACCTTCTCCATTGTGTCGCTCAATTACTACATGTCCGAAATCCAAATCTTCCGGGACCGTCACTATCACATCTTATTTCTGTTTCGAAGACAAATGCAGCCGATTTTGCAAGTCACATGCCAAAAAGGAAGTTTGGATTTGTATTGAAATGGTTTATTTACAATTGTAAAAAGTACAAATACAAAATATTTACCGTTATATAATCTATTATTGCATGAGAATGCACATTTTGTTTTTAAAGAAATAAAAAATTGTTTTCATACAAAGTTACAGAAAAATAAATATATACGTATTGATAATTTGAATGGCAAGACGAATAAAGTTAAACCGCAGGCAATAAGATCAATAATGAATTAATACACAAATATGCATTTACAAATATACTTACGTTTTATTGCTTTGGGGTTGAATTTAAAAAGTGAATGGTGCTTTGATGTTAAATTAAAGAGGTATCAGCTGTGTGCTTTACCAAAAACAATATTTTCGATTTTTTCTACTCTTACTATTTGCACTTGATGTAGAAACAAAATCTGATATTTCTATATATTTTGTGAAACAAAGGTCAGGTCCAGTGGGGTATGCATATACAAATAGTAATGTTGAATTAATCTGTTGCAAGTGAATAATTGTCAAACTAGGTTTCTCAAGCAATTTTCACAAAATATATAGGAATTTAGCAATTTTTATGTCTGTGGATATCTCTTTTTTCTTACTGTATATCAATCTAAGTAGTAAAAAAGTGAGAAAATTAAAAAAAAACAAAACACTGTAAATCAAATGCCCCTTAACACAATATATATTAAATTTTCCAAACAAATGCCTTTTATTCAAATAGGTTTTGAGTCAATTATGTGTTGTTACAGAGTTGTCACAGAGACAACACACAATTAACTTACATATAGATCCATTTTCCAAAGATTTTTTGTGATGCTTTGCTTAGTAAAAGTATTTGGCAGCCATTTTAGTAACACAAAGTCCCGCGACTAGATACACATAGCGGGAAGAAATAGAATTTGTTCTTGGTTTGAACTTAATCATAGAATAGATACATTGGTACGTGATCTATCTGTGTAGCATTATTGTACTGTTTTACAAAGAGTTTTTGTAAATGTCAAAAAGAAATAGGACAATTTATTTATCTTCTATAATGTGTTTTGTGTCATTAGGATTGATGATATTACTGCATTTGAACAGAAATTTACTCGAATTTAACATACTTACATTTGTGTTTGTACTGTACGTATGTTTATTTTCAAAATATCTTATTATGTATCATACAAACACATGTATTTATGTATTTGTACCATGATTTGCCATTCGTTTTCCCATTAAATTGATCTAAACGGTTTTGGTAGGCGTTCGAAATTAAATGTTTTTCTATTAATCTTTTCATCAATGAGGAAATAGAAATCCCATTTGCTCAATATGACTATGCAAATCGAATTCTAATTCTCGTATGTTGAAAAGTAGTATATATGTCTTCCATTCATTTATTTTTATCTGAGACGGAGTGTGGATGACGATGCACACACACATACACATACACACACACACACACACACACACACATATATATATATATATATATATATATATATATATATATATATATACATACATACATACATACACAATATATATATATATATATATATATATATATATCTATATATCTATATATATATATATATCTATCTATCTATCTATCTATAAATATATATATATATATATATATATATATATATATATATATATATATATATATATATATATATATATATATATATATAAAGTCCATGCAAACATAGATACAATAAACAAACAAACAATTGAATTTAGCAATTAAGAGTTTGTACATTAAACTGCTGATAATTTTTTAAATAAAGAGATGCGAATTATTAGGCTATAATTTCAATATCACATAAATAGATTTCAGATGTAATGTAATATATCCTCAATTAGTGACGTTATAATCTTATTGTTTATTTCGGATACAAAATTAGAATTTATTTCAACACCGTAATAGTTCTGAAATTTTGATATCTAATATTGACACGTATTGTAATGACGTGTGACAACAAATGACAATGTAGGGTAATAAAGTATATATGGTTCCACGGCAGTGAAATTTGCAATTGAACCAGAAATGCTTAAAGGCATAACATACTGTGATATTGCATTTGATCGCTTGAGTAAAAAAAGATCAACCAACAACTGATATTTGCGACCGTAAAAGGAATTTGACAATTGTAAATCTGTACAGGATAATTGTGATGTTAATGTATTGTGACAAGGAAATGAATGATTGTACCCTAATCTTTCTTCCTTGAAATATTGGGATGCAAGTATGTGTGTTACACATTTGTGTCAACGTTGCATTTGAGCAAATAATTTATAATGGGTGTCAGAGTTTTGAAGTGAAATAAAACGCAGAATTTGTGAAGTGAAATGAAAACTGAATTGCAAAGTGTTTCTAGAGAAATCTTTGAGGTATACAATGTATTTCCATTTCTAATGGACAACGTTCATCTTGAAACGTAAAATGAATGTTGAAAAATACATTGATATTGGTGACAAGTTATGGAACCAATCGTAACCTACGACGGATATAAGTGTTTTAGAATAGCTGTACGTGTGGAAAAACGGCGAGATCGACAAATAAATAAAAAATATAAATGGACTAAACAACTGACTAGTAAGATACAAATTCGGTTAAAAGAGACTAACAACACCGAGGACATGGTCACAGTCGTAAGTGAAATTTGGAATGTAATTATTTAACTATGTATTGACGGCCTATATCAATAAAGTCCTTGGAGAATGCAAACCGTAATTAGAGTAAGGAGTTCAATTTCCAAATGTTAGGTCCTAAAGTCTATTTCCGTTACATCTATTCTCCGTAGAAGAGCCGAAATGTGCTTTTTGCTTTGATTAATTTAATATATATTTAGTGTGGTGACCAGATACTTTAGGGACATAATAGATTGTAGTTACTAACAGCTAATACGGAATAACAGAGCTACACGTGAGTAAAGCATAAAACAGTTATAACGTGTAGAACTGCTTGATTCCCTACACTAACCTGATCATGTGATGTTCCAGAACACAGTGTGACATCATATTATGTATTCTCGACTGTATCAGTAACTTTCCATGTCACATTACAACATGCTTAATTAAAACAGACTGTAGTCTACACACACAATGTCAAAACAAAGATCTGAATGACGGAAAAGCATGATTCTCACATGATCTGGGAAAGTGCAAATATATAAGTTTACAAATACAATATAATTAAAATAAATCTAAATGAAATATACATTTTATGCATTTAATATAAAAAAGAAACCGTTTCTTTTTAACAGTCGTTATAGCAAATGTTTCGTTTTGAAATTGGAACAAATAACTTGTAGTAGTGTTGGCATCTCAAATTAAATTTATTTCTTTTATTGCAACAAGGCTATTTTATCTCCCTAGATATTTACATTTCTTCGTTTTATTTGAAGATAAATGGTTCTTGAAAGTTTTCAATCACATGAATATAAAATAAGTTAGACATAAATGTGTTGACATTAATATCTCTGTATTTAATGTATAGACGGAAACACGACCATCACAGCGAACTCGCCCAACAACATACTCTAATAATATTTTGTGGGTCAATACTGTCCTTGATTCTTTATTAATAAAACATTAATAAATACTTTTTTATTATAAAGTGGGGATTTTGGTTTTGTTATTTTCTTTACGGTCATTTTATTAATATTAAAGTTAAAGTGTTTGCAACAATGACATTACTTTATATTTTGTAGTGATCTGCAAGTACAGTTGAGCCGGCCTGGCTCAGTCGGTAGCGCGCTCGACTCTGGATCGTGAGGTCGTGAGTTCGAGTCTCGCCGACGACAGGTTGGTTTCCTGTCTTTCGGATGAGACAGTAAAAACTGGAGGTCCCGTGTCACAGTAGGTGTCGGCACGTTAAAGAACCCCCACTGCTCAATGGCCGAGCATAGGCCAAACTTTGAAGCCCTTCACCGGCATTTGGTGACGTCTCCATATGAGTGAAATATTCTTGAGTGGGACGTTAAACAACAATAAACAAACAAACAAACAAACAAGCAAGTACAGTTCCTTGATAAAGTTGAACACTTATTACTTATAGGAAGTTTCGTAAATGTCATATTTAACTATGTAGTTTGATTTAGTGTAATATTTACATACTGTATTGTATTGTGGATCATCTGAAAAAATCCACAAAATCTCATATTTCAATACTGTAATAATAATAATTTATAATTATACATTAAAGCATGCGATAGAGCGTTGGATTAGTAAGCGTAAGATCTTGGTTCGATTCTCACTGCATTATCTTAACAATGAGTTTCAAAAAGATAGTGATTGTTCCCTCGACTTACACAGGAACAAATCTTTAGTCTTTCTAATTGAGACTGTAAACTGAGGTAACTCGTCACGACAGATATCAAACGTTAAAGAACACCGCAGTAAGTCCACAACACACTGGAAATATTTGGCCTTGTATGATACCACGTTATCTTTAGAAAAAACACATACTTTTTCAAATTGGAGCTCAACTGATGAAGTCTAATTGACAAAAACGATATCGTCTTGAGCATTATAACTTTGGTATTATGTTTATAATATTTTTAAGCCGGTGATATATCCATATAATTGAAAACTTGATGTAGCAATCTCAAATAACAACAAAAGAAGTAAGTTTCACAATGCATTTTGTTATAAAAGTTGACGCAGTATCACGTGATACATTGGGTAGCCCGTATATGCTAGATAATATTACATAAAGATGTAACTATGTAACTGAGATGCATGAAAAGTTATGCTGACATATTCGGCAACACATTTAGGTTTATTATTTGGCCTTGTACTTTACTATTCATTTCTTTCTGAAATACATATTTATATTAAATTCGGTCTCAACTGATGAAATCTTATTTACAAAAATGATCGTCATAGGCATTTAGTTTGGCCTATATTGCAAAACTATAATTTTGGTATTGTTAATATTATATTAAACCATTATTATGTCGTAACCAAACGCATGTTGTTATATATTACATATCATACCATACAGTATAAATAAATTGTGTGCTATAAAAGTGATTAAGTACGTCATACAGTACTTACGCATTTATTTACGTTATAACTGTATACTTAATGACATAAATAAATGCGTAAGTACAGTGTGACGCACTTAATCACTTTTATAGCACACAATATATTTGTACTGTATGACATGATATGTAATATATAACAACATTTGTTAAATCAAGTATCCATCCCCCACAAGAGCGATCAAATAAGTAAAAATTAGCGTAGAGGTTAATAATATGCTGTATGACAAGTGGCAACTACAGTATCAATATCATGTCGCATAGCAAACATACCGAAAGCATTTATATTACGTAACAGGTTATAAATATCAATTTCACGTTCACGTCGCATAAAATAGCACACCTAAACATTCTACATGAAGTAACAGTTTTGTAGATATCAATATAATGTAGCAGGACGTGACATATAAAAAACTTCTAAACAGTTTTGTGTTTAAAAGAACACATGCTACTTAGCGAAGTCAAAATTAGTAAAGATTCGCAATAGTTATTTGCCACATCTCGTGACATTGGACCTTGGTTTTAAGTCTCACATGAAAGATTCGTGACTTTCAGCTGGTATGTCGAATGCTTGGCGAAGGAACAGTCAATACCATTTCTAAAATCTCCTGCATGATCTGATACCACAAATAGAACTGAGGACACTCAACTTGCGTATAGGATAATCTACTATTAGACCGCCATTAACGGTCTGTGAATAAATTGTGGACGATTATGAAGAAATATAATAATATTGAATTCAAGGAAGTTCAATATTGCAAAATTTATATATGTTATTTATAATCTCCTGTATGACAATAATGATAATATCTGTAATGTGTGTTAAAATTAATGAAACGGTATATTAAATTTGTACCAAAACAAAGAAAGAAATAGAAAGAAGAAAGAAAACAAAAATGGGAAGTTCATTTAAATTATTATTGTTATCAAGATACCTGCACCCTTGCTTCTGACAATCCTAACCTCTGACTCAGTTCTTCTCTCATAAAGGCATCTGGATAGTGTGTCTCGTCAAAAAGTCTTTCCAGTTCGTTTAACTGTTCCAGAGTAAAATTGGTTCGACTCCGTCTTTGTTTTAACTTGGGATGGTCATCTTCATTACAACCCATCTGTTCCACTATCGTCTCTGAATTTTAAAAGAATAGTGTTACCAATGTGACCTCATATATATATATATATATATATATATATATATATATATATATATATATATATATATATATATATATATATATATATATATATATATATATATATATATATATATATATATATATACAATTTTACAATTAGCTACAATTTTTAATGCTTTTTCCAAAGAGAAAGTGATATCAGATAAGACCAAATAAAATATCTAAACGTATAGCAAAAGTTAAATGTTGTTATGAATTAAAAAGATGTCCAAAATCCATATACAAATCTGATGGACGTTGAACAAACACAAAACTCTGGACCCCCCCCCCCCCCAAAGTGGAAACAGGTGCCGTTGAGGAGTAAGCATCCACTGTTAACCGGTCACCTCCGCCTTGACTCCTGAAATTCGAATGAAATAAGTGAGGAACAAATTTTCGTCAGAATTGGTACAGACGACTCAACATTTCAATTAGCGAAACAAGGATATTATACAGACCGTAAAATTTGCGGAACGTTGACATCAAACGTAGTCTACCTATGTATATAAAATGTTCATATTTTGAACGCGACGTGTATTTCCCTGCTTAATTTAGCTTGATAATTTGTGAGCAAAATTTACAAACCTGACTGCATAATACAGATTTTTAGACGAAATTATGTCAAAATATTGATGGATTTTCCTGTGATCTGATATTGGAACTGTTGGAGTGTATTCAGATATATGCACTTCATGAGATATCTGGATACATGTACAATAACAGCCCAGCGCATTGCATCTTGCATCTCGCGTTCTACATATGAACATTTCATACAAAGATGCAAACTACTTACTGATAGGTTGTTGTCTGAGGTATATCAAGAACCGCGTTTGATTTCAAACATCCACAAATTTTACGGCCGGTATAATGTTTTTGTGTGCAATTAACCACTAAATGAAATGTTGAAAACGGTTGTTGAGTCATTTGTGACGAGGATTTATTCCTCACTTACTTCATTTGAATTTGACTGTGGCGCAGCAGGTGTGACCAGTCAACAAGGAATGCTTACTCCTCCATGACACCTGATTCCACCACCGGATCTCCAGAGATCCGCGTTTGTCTATTGTTCACCGGATTTGTATATTTGTCTCACGAATATTCCGAATATTAATACATGTTCTTTGCTGTCTGTGATATTTATACTATCAGGCTAAATGATTGGCATACTAACAGTCTAGAAATGTGATGTTGTTATATATATATGTCTACATATTGGACATTACACTACTAACATCCAATATGGTGATATAAATGTCAGGGCTAGGGATAGTAATATGATGGATGGAAAGCTATGTGTTTATATTTGCTATAGTTCCACCCAATGCCGTCTGTTATGAATTTGATGTTTTCATATACTAAGTGTACTTTGATACTTTTTATTTTTTTAAGTTAAAAATATTGATGTAGTGTAAAAATGTCGAAAATATTAATTCTATGAAATTGCCATGGGTATATTGTTAAAATGATCTCAATGTGACGAAGTGATAGTAATGTCAATGCATTGATATTTAACTTATTTCAAAATGCACGTGATTGCATGATTATCGTCTACTCATAAGACGTAGAAATGTAAATATCCATGGAGACGCAATAGCATTTCTGGAGAAGGATTGAGAAATAGATTAAAAGAATTGCTTGAAAATGCCGGGTGGTCTAGATCACTTTGGTGACTACCATGGCTGGACTTGAAAATGATAATTAAAGAAATTGAAAATATGCTTTATAATTCATCAACAGAAATGCAGACAATGATCTATCAATAACTGTAACTATAACATTAACTATAAACACACGCATACACACACACATACACACACACACTAACACACACACGCACGAGCTCGCAAACACACACAATTTGAAAATGAGTATGCATATTATCTAGTAAAGCGATAATTGGTTTTCCTTCTTTCACTTTTAATAATAATAATAATAATAATAATAATAATAATAATAATAATAATAATATTAATTTATGATAATAATAATTATAACAATGATTATAATACTAATAATCATAATTATTAAAATAATCATAAAAGCAATATTAAATAATATAAAGTAATTTTCTTCTTCTTTTATCTTATTTATTTTTGTTAACATCATATTTATTGTCGTTGTACATTCGTCATTCAATCAATTGTACATATTTCTTTTGGAATGTCTAGAATTATAATCTAAACTACTTTCGTCGTTTGATATCTCTTAATATAAAATCGCATGCTTTACTAACTACCTTATCATTTTGTCTGGAGTTTCCTTCATTTGCAGTTTTTGCTTTTCAATATTCGAATGAAAAGGAATGAATTGATATTTGATTAAAGATAATATGTGCAAATTTGTCTAATGATATCTAATTATGTCCAATACTTCAAGAGATTACCCGTTTGCGATCTTATTTCCCCAGGAAATTCAGTGTGAAATGGAGTTAATAACGACTATCATAATCAGGGCTAATTTTTACTTTATCTGTACTCTTACCTGCATTTGTATCTTCAACAACCTCGGACAAGACAATTTTCAATAAATGCATCAATTCATTAAATATATTTCTTTTGAACTGATATCAATTTTGACATTTCCTGAGCCAATTCCTGTAATTTTATCTTTCATACTAATTGAGCCGTGATAATACTGCAACTGAAAACAGTATCATTGAATGTCAATTTGACGGATACCTGACGATTGAACGCGGTAATGAACAACTTGACTAATTATTATCATAGAGTACTGAACTTGTCATGACAATGAGAGAAAGAGAGGGATCGAAATTTAGAAACGAGAGACTTAAAAAATGAAAACCAAAGAGAAGAAAAGATAGACAGATAGACAAATAGATAGAGTACTGAACTTGTCATGACAATGAGGGAAAGAGAGATCGAAATAGAGAAAAAGACAAACTTAAGATACAAAAATAGAGAAAAGGAAACAGACAGACAGACAAATAGATAAAGTGCTGGGATCGAAATAGAGAAAAAAGACAAATTAAAAAAAAAGAAAAATAGAGAAAAGAAAAGAGAGAGGCAGGCAAATAGATAGAGTACTGAGAGACATATTTAAAAAGAGAAAAACAGAGATAAAAAAGTGGGAAAAGAAAAGAGAGACGTAAAACCTAAAAAAAAGATTTACAAAGAGAAGAGAAATAGAAGTAAAAACTGAAAAAGAAGAGATAGAGATATCTCATCTATTTAGTGTTTTTCGTTTAATTAAAAGTCAACCTCTGAAAGTAGCAACAACACATACAAATACACATCAGAAATGCATAAATACAAACAATCTGTATACATTATATGTATTTTGTAAACTGCCTCCTGAAAATATGTGAAATCGAATACTATGATAAAAAGAAAATAACAAAGTAAAATAAATTTTCAATTTGGAGTGTTTGATATTTACAAATAAAAATATAATCAGCTTTATTTTATCTATTAAAATCATAGCACATAATAGCATGGAATCTCCCGTGCAATATTTTATATATTGCTGATATTTTTTGACTTGTCTATTTGTATTTTGTGATGATGTGAATGAAAGTTTAGCAAACTCATCATCATCATCATCATCATCATCATCATCATCATCATCATCGTCGTCATCATCATCATCATCGTCATCATCATCATCATCATCATCATCATCGTCATCATCATCGTCGTCGTCGTCAGCAGCAGCAGCACCACCACAGTCACCAAACCAACCATCATCATCGTCGCCACATTATCATTTGGATACCGCTACTTTAACATTAATAAAGAGAACTACAACAACAACAACAATTTTGATAATAACACTAATACTATTGCTACTCATGATAGTAACAGCGACAACAATAAAATATTATAAACACAATACCAAAGTTATAATGCTCAAGACGATCGTTTCTGTCAATTAGACAAGATAAGAAGATGATGATGATGAGGAGGAGGATATGATGCCGACGATGACGATGATGCCAACGACGACGATTTAGTCTTGCTTTTGTCATAATAATGATATTTGTAATACAATGTTTTGTGTAACTAAACAGAATGAATTGTACATATTAGATTTGGTGTGGTAAATTGAAATTACATCAATAAACTTTATAAAGTGTAAAAGAATTGGATATCCTTGTATTCTACTAACAGTTTCTGTAATTGATCTTCTTAGCAGTTATATATACATGTATATATATATATATATATATATATATATATATATATATATATATATACACACACATATATATATATATTTATATATATATATATATTTATATATATATATATATATATATATATATATATATATATATATATATATATATATATATATATATATATATATATATATATATATATATATATATATATATATATATATATATATATTTGTGGTATAGGGACTAATCATATGCCTTTAGACTCGCAGATAATGCGGTATTTGCCTAGATGGACAATATATCAGGTACACAAGGCTAGAGAAATGTCTCTTGTATTGATCAGTTCTAAATTTTGATAAGTATAACACTTTTAGAGTTACCAGATGACAATGTCTAACTGCTTTTTAGGTACACAATGTTAGATTTATTTTACCAAGAAAGACCCGAAGTTAAAAGTTATGTGACTACTCTGACAGTTGAATAGATTAAAACATCAATTGCATACATAACATGTACTTGATATCATTTCTTTTCTTATTTACTTCCTGTCATTAAATAAATATTAAAGAACCTAGTTATATAACGAATACAACCTTAGCAAAATGTCAAGTATTTAGTTTGCTAAATGATGCGTTTTCTAAAATTTTGCTCCCAAATTTAGTTTGATCTTTTTGTAAATGTATTATCGTTAAATTATTTATCTGCTGCTTTTGTTCACTGTATATCTATTTGTCAATCTGTCTATCTGCCTGTCAGCTTCTAAGTGTTGGTTACAGCAAAAACTGAACGCTTGTCGACGGCACAGTCTACGAGTCCAATGATCTATCACCATTTTTTGCGTTGTATTTTATTCTTCGACATTATCTCCCCTGTTGACTGGTATAATTCGACATCTTTTGATTTATTTATGACAAAGCAATTCTGTTCTGTTTATGCAACCATTGTTACAACATATGTTGTGACTTGCCGCACAGAAAAAAATATTTCCAGAGTTAAGAAGGGACTGCTACCTGGACTTTTGTCATCCGTATTCGCCTAATAGTCTAACAGTAAACAACAAACTATAAAATAATTAATTTAATACCTATATTATATATTATGGACATTGCTTTCACAAGGCAGAGTCGTATGACAGATACACTATGCAGGCAAAATATTAAAACATTGAAACATTAAATCATTAACTTTTATAAATATATTTGGGTTTTAGGAGCTCGAAAAAGGGGGGTTGTATACAAATTAATCTACATTTAATATTAAACATACGCGCACATTCAACAGACAAACAAACAAACACACACACACACACACACACACTAGCGGATAAACACGAGTTCACGCAAACACACACAAATGCAAACCAATAAATAAAAACATTCATAATTGTTAATCAAAATGCATTTTTTGAAATATCCATATTTAATGTTAACACTACATCATTTTGTTATTGTTATTATCATTATTATTATTATTATTATTAATATCATAATCAGAATAATCATCAAATAATCATCATAATTAATATCAGAAAGTTACAAACATATATATATATATATATATATATATATATATATATATATATATATATATATATATATATATATATGTGTGTGTGTGTGTGTGTGTGTGTACAATGTGTACCAAATAAAACACAATGATACAATTACGTTGCTTGTGTTTTAATTATTGGTTTGTATTTGTTAAGTTTTCAAAGCACAGTGCCATTCAGATACAATTGCTTAATTGAACTACATATTTGCAAACTCAATAACAAAACATAAATCTCGTTTTGTAAAACTAACTTAACTGCAGTATGCAACGAAACATTGAAATATAAGAATCAGGTGTATATAATGTAATTGAAATTGACACAATATAAATTGCAATTACATATGTTTTAGAATTAAAAAATCCATTGCACAAAAAATCAATTAGGATGCCGTCATTTTCAACTTTGATAATTATGAAATTTATTACTGATATTGATGACACGGAGACGACTGCAAAGACAATGAGAAATGAGGAAAATGTAAAGAAGATGATGAGGTATCAAATGCATACAATTCTGTAAATCAATTATATCATGACTAATGTTGTCATAAAAAATATATTTTATTCTGGAGCTACTAATTGATATAATCAAATTATTGAATGTTATGTTATTATGTTAATCCGTGACCGAGCAATAAGAGTTTCATGTTACGAACCATGACGTCTCTCACCTGTATTAATTACAGGTTTCTCTTTCGTGACAGACTAGGCTGATTATGGCTGACAATATCGCAGTTTACGTGCCAACAACAGGTAATTTTTTTCTCGGGTACACGGAAACATATTTTCCTCTGATATGTGCATGATATAAAATAATAATAATAATATGATGTATATAAATACATATTATCATAGATTATCAAGTTTATTAACCACCTAGGCATGGTTGGTGCTGTATACCATTATCATTATGTAAGGGATTCTTTTTCAGATTGTTTACAATATATTTTTATATATTTTAGCGATTTCAATTTGAACACATGTCCATTTTGTTGTTCACACTTGGCTACATAAGAACTGTCTTGCAATACGATAACAGGCACAATTTGTTAACGAATTAATTTCATGTACTTGTAAAATTTAGCATTGTTCGCATATTCTAAATGGTACTGACATGTTATTCTAATCACTAAAAATGTACTAAAAATCCTTACTAAAACTGCAAAAACTGTACTGTCAAAATTAACTTTTTTTTCATACCATTAATATTATCATTATCATCTAACAAAATAAGAAGATAATCCTACCCACCATCATCTAGTGAATCTTCATACTCTTTAGTCTCAGACTTAGTGTTAAATTCTTTGGGTGAATCTGGTGTGGTATCGTTGTCTGTCTGGTGTTGAGAAGTCGTAGGTTCGGACACAGTAAGGTCCAAAGCAAGTTTTCCCTCATCTTTAACAGTTTGAATATCACCAACATTTTCCTCCTCGTCTTTCAAAAACGATTTAGAAACAAATTCGGTAAGACCCTCCATGGTGTTTTGTTATTGTTTTACAAAATTTATATCATCCGTGAACGGTATATGAAACTGGAATTGTTGATTTGTTCAGTCACCAAATTTATAAAAGCAAATTTACAACATTCCACTTTCTTATTTCTGTTGATGTAAAGTATAAACACTAAATGATAATGTTTTAACGAGGTACAATCAGTGTAAGTGACACCAATTTGTATGATAGAATCCATAATTATTTGATTTCCTGCAAGTGCTCTCTGATTGGTGCCGTATTGCTCAACTATTGATGAACATGGGCGGTGACAAACACAGAAACCCGTCTGCTGACATATAATGCATAGGCACGCGTAAGGAAATAGTTCAATTCGTGTTTTCTCGAATATGCCCACGTTATTCAGGGAAAAAACTAAAAAAAATGTAAATATCTTTTCAACAACGAAACTTTAATTCTAAGTTAAATATTTATACAAGAACAAATACAATCCCATATATATATATATATATATATATATATATATATATATATATATATATATATATATATATATATATATATATATATATATATATATATATATAAAAAATATAATTCCATTAAATAATAATAATAATAATAATAATAATAATAATAATAATAATAATAATAAAACTATTAGATATTTACTATTTCTTCTTAGATTTTCATACCGATGGAAATTTTCTCAGGATTTTGATGTTCGTAATAATAGGAGGATTTATTATGAAGCTGTTTATCAAATTCGAATAGAAAACATTAGTTTACAGTGGTTTTACGACCTATTTTGTCACATATATTTGCAATATCTGTCGTGAACAAAAAGTGCGAAAAATGGAAATAATTGAAACAATCTCGCCGGCTTAGAAAACAATTAAAACAAATTATCTCTAATTTACGCATTACAAAAATTTACAAATGCGTTTTTAAAACATTTCAACTGCAACTGAACCTTTAACACAGGTCAGCGTCTGTTAGATTTTCTCACCATATGGCTTAAATGATTAAATGTGATGAATTGAACACATATACAGACAGGCATAAAAAAACTGCAATATGCTGCAACACCAAAACAAGCCAGGTCATTTAGGAAAAATAAAGTGACAAACTTTTGAATTATGTGGGGATTAATATTCTTTTAGACATGACGGATGTCGGGTGCACAATTGCTAGATTTTGTAAACACATTTCTGCAGTTTCGATTTGCATAACATATTATAAGTTCTTATGCATTTTAGAAAATATGTTTAAAATTCACATGGACATTTCGGTACAAATTGATAAATTTTCTGTTTATATAATTCATCATGGTCACAGTTATTAATTCCGAAGTCAAAGAGAATGACAGAATGTAGTTTGAATTTACATTGATTTACATTGATAAGAGTTGAGACGTTATGTCGTCTTTTTATCTGCTCTGCACGGTTCAATTAAGTTATTCGATATTCCAGGTAGCAATTTTCCAGCTGTTAACTATTACGTTATAATTTTTCCCAAATATTATATAATTGTTGAGTATCATATAATTGTGACCGGTATACAGGTGATGCTTAATCCGCCATGACACCTGACCCCATCTCTGGATTTCCAGATGTCTGTGTTTGTCCAATATTCACCAGATTTGTATATTGTATCCTGGACATCCTGACGATTTATGCTTTGGTATCTGTGATTTTTAAATTTAAACCAATGATAACAAAAATATTGTTCCAATTTAAAATATTCATTCATTTACTCTCCATTGACCAACTGTGTAATGTTAATATATGTCAAAGCAATGTTTAAGCCCATGTATATAATTTTTATACTTTTATCAGCATACACATAGTTCGATTACTTTCTACTAATTTAATGTTACAATAATGTTTGTGTAAAAGAAAGTTATTAAAATGTAAAAATCTGTTCTAATATTGACTTCATTCTTGAAATTTGATTTTAATTTATTCTATATTTTTTACCGGATCGTTGCAAAATGACCTAAATGAGGTCTAGGCAAACCTTTGCGTTATTTGCTTTCAAATTACAGTGTTCAGAGTTTTCAAAATGGTCCGGAAGATAAAACATCAATGTTTGAAGGGCGTTAGCTGTATTAGAAAAAAAAAACAATTTCCCTGTTTTACTACTTAGATTGATATATAATAACAAAAAGAGATATACACAGACATAAACATTCTTGAATTCCTGTATATTTTGTGAAAATTGCTTGAGAAACCCAGGTTGGGCACTTTTTCACATACCATTGATAAACTCAGCCTTACTCTTTCTTTTTGAATATCATACTGGACCTGACATTATTTTTACAAAATATGTAGGATATTCTTATGCCTGTGTATAGCTTTTATTTGTTATTGTACATCAAGTACAAGTAGTAGAAGTAGAAAAAATAGAAATAATTGTTTTTTGTAAATGCTTATTCTCCTTTAAACGTCATGGATACACTAGGGAGATAACTCTTGACGCACATTGATATTGATATTGTCAGATTTTGCTAAGAATGGGTATACAAAGGTATTTTGGTGATAGATTTTCATGAAAAATAGCTTTTAGTAGTATTTTAGTATTACGAATCATTGGTAGATGTTACAGAGTTGTCAAGTAACAAAGTAAAAGCGTGTGATTGGTAAAGTTTTGATAATGTCGGATTTTGATGAAAAATGTTGAATATAGTTTTTTTGGTGTAACGAAATTAATGGTAAATGTTATGAAAGTGTAAGTTGACATGGAATCAAAATAAAGGCTACTGATTGGTCAAAATTTAGTTATTTGTTGAAAATTGGTGTACACAGATATTTTGTTATTACGAATTCAATGATAAATGTTACAGAAGCATTGGTTGCCATGGTAACAAAATACAGGCCTGAGATTGGTCAAAACTCCTATTTTGTTAGATCTCTATAGAAAAATAGTTTAGGGGTATTTTGCATTACGAATTCAAAATAAGATGCTATATGCATCTGGATATTTTTTGATTCTGCAGGAGAAATTTTCTGTAAGAAATTCAAGGTGAATGGTTGAAAGGTCAAAGGCCATCGGTATTTGAGATAACTGAAATGCTGAAAATGTGACGCGTTGTAGGTTTGAATTGATAGAAATAGGCCAACGACATAGTTATGTATATATACCTGATATATTTTTTTCAAACTTGGCATGTTGCCAAGATACCTTACATGGGCGTTTCCCTGTAATATCTAGGTTTAATATTTAGCAAAATTCATATTGGTCCAGCTATTAGGCCGATGTCTCTCATATTAACCCGAGGCCGCAGGTCGAGGGTCGATATGAGAGACCGAGACCTAATAAATGGACGAATATGAAGTTAGCTAATTATTGACCCTTTTATCAATAAACTATTTTGCCGTCTGTCTATTCTCAGACAATGTTTCATACCTGTGCATATCGTGTACTAAAACATTCAGCATATCTTCCCCTTTTTAGCGTATCTATCCGACATTCTACTCGTTTGTTCCATATTTGTTTACATATATTGTCTGCTTAAGCAATTCTGATTTATTATTCATAAATAGGTTACTACCCGGTGAGTCCCGAAAACGCAAGGCGCATTCGTTTATGCGCTATTTCTCATATTGACCGACTCGGCCAATATTTTATAGTAAAGGCCGACTTTTTTCAATATTGGCCGACTTTCGTAATATTGGCCGAAATTGATAATAATGACGTTTTCTGCATATTACGGTAAATATATTAACAGTACAGTCAATTATTAATTTGTGAATAGTATTTGAACTTATAACAGGTTTGTAGTATATAATGTCAACCATGTTTAAGAAAAAATACCGTAGCGTTAATAAAATTCCTATTGCTAGTCATTATTGCAATGTATTCTCTTATATTCTGTTATATTAAAATATTTCTCACTTCATAATTATTTTTATTTTCAAACATAATATGTTTTATTTGAAGTTGGCTAGATCTTGTAAGAATTAAATGCATAGGAGCGAGTGTGTCTACTTTGCAATCCATTATTTTTGTGTGGTGACATACAGTTTTTACGTCGAATTCATAATATTATCGAAACTATTGATTGGTTATTAAAAAGATGATTAAAAACATCTGTGGTGTTTATTTTATATATTAGCTTGGGTGCAAGCATGTACCGTAAGTATTACTTAGGAACGGTAGGGAAAGTTCAATGTAAAATTTGTAACTGAGAACCTGTGATACGGTAAGTTTTATACTTTTAGAATCTTCACTGCGTTAGCATCAATTCATAGCACGGGGCAAATATTTCTGGCAAAACAGGTGACATTCTAAAACTGTTGACATAACGGAATACCGGTAGGCAATAAACCACATGAGGCGTGTCCGACCTATACCTAATATAATATAAAGCTCTGCTACCGGGTCTAATATGAAATACTTTTCATAATCAATTAAAATACTTTAACATGTGCACATCATGATAATATTTTCATGTAAAATACTTAACCACAGTCGTTTTGAATGAAAGTCGAAAAATTGCAAATGATTTGTCTATATCACAGTTTTAAATTCAAATATGTCAAGTATTAATGACAAAAACCTTCCTTTGGAGCATTTGTTTTAGCCCTATGTATGAAAAAAAAAATCAAAGATACCAAAGTATCTATCTTCAGATTGTTTAGGAGATAATATGCAAATATGATGAACATTGGATAATTACGGATCCTTGAAATTCAGAGGTGGGATCAGGTGCCACAAAGGGTAAGCATTGCCTGTTGACCGGTCACAATCACCGCGAGTCCATAGTCAAACACGATTGATCTTAAAATATTTCTACAGTGGTTGAAATAATTTAGTCTATGTACATTATATAACACAGTACATTGTTAATTACTTTATTGGAAGACCCAGTGCAAGGAAAACGATCGGTTGATTAGACACGATCAGTACAGGTATGTCATTATTGTTCTTGGTCTGTAATGACATATAAAGACATCGGAACATGAAAATTGTTGTATCGATAATAACATGGTGGTGTTACTTTAGAAACATGAATGAATATCAGAGAATGTCGCTAATGTTAGTGGTCGATATAGACAGGTATATATATATATATATATATATATATATATATATATATATATATATATATATATATATATATATATATATATATATATATATATATATATATATATATATATATATATGTATGTATACAGTTTAAGGTGCTATATATTTAGTACTATTCTATTGCTATTATAATTGCTGGGCACGATAAATGTTTATAATTATCAGAATACAATTTTTAGGCCAAATAAAAAAACCCCAAAAAATTACATTATTTTCAACACTTTAAGCTTGACTTTTTATTGTTTTTAAATTGTAACTGATATCAGGTTTATATCAGTCAAATTCGGTAATAATTTGTATGATTACTGATTACTTTACTATCTGATAAAAATAAATATATATTTTAAAAAATATTGATAACATTTTAACAACGCACTAACATTTTTTCTGAAAAGTGTGTGTGTGTGTGTATGTGTGTGTGTGTTTTTGTGTGTGTGTGTGTGTGACGTGCCAAACGAAAACTGACTGTCGTTGACTAGATATGACTTTATATTTGCGGTATTTGAGGCTTATTTATCAGGTGCATAACATTAGATATATTTTATCAAATATTTATCTTTTGAATATTTTCATTTTAATCTATCCGCTCCTTTCAAGACACATTCCGGGGAGTAATGTTCTTAACTAATACTCTCTTAATGCGTATTCGCATGAACTTTTGTCGTATTTTAAAGTCCTTTTCCAACTAATTAGTTGATAAATCGTGGGAAGCACCTAACATATTGATATATTTATAAACGGTAAGTTGTTGGCGGCCACATGATGACGCTCTACTGAGCGGGTTCGTTTTACTGTCCAGGGCAATCCAGACAAGTGGAACACCAATCAAATGTTCTGGAAAACTGTCCTGGGCAAGCAATTTAGCCATAAACGTACGGAAATTATGTAAATTTTATCGACATCCTTGAAATAACTTCTTCCTGCCCTGGTATATTTGATTGCAACATGTTCTGAGACGGTGCCGGAACAGTACTCTCGCGGTGAATCGAACAAACACTTTATATCGCTCGTACACCAGGGTAAATTTAAGAATTCCTACGGAACCCCTTAATAAATATATTAATAATATTAATCTTTGAAATTATTTTCGTTTTCGTCGGTTAGGAGTTGTTTTCTTTTGAAAATGCCGAAAATTACAATGACGTCCAGAAATTTACAATAACGTCCCGGAATGTGACTTAATATTTGTTACACACTTATTAATATATGGTATTTGTTTTATTATCAGATAGTAGAATAATTATATTAATAATACTGAAAAATTGTAACGAGTCCAAATTTATGCATGAAAACATAGTTATGGAGTTCAATGCTAAATAGTTGATTTATCTTTTAATATCTTCAGCATTTCTATCACAGTGAAAAGGGGGATAACTCTTTGAGTGAAATGTTTACGACCATTCGATAACGACAGAAATGTATTTATAAATACACACCTTATTGTTCTGATAAAAATTCTACCCGCGATCACACCAACATTTAGTGTAGATGAAGGTAACAAATGTCTTTATCAATTGGGGTTTTCCTTAGATTACTGGATAATAATATTATCTAATGCTTGAATTTTGTGGAAAGATAAAAGAATATTTATAAAATGATTCTATGAAATGTGTCATCCAAATATGGCACATGCAAAATATAAAAATCTCAAATACCAAAGTATAAATGGTTAGGATGTGCAGGATATCCGCATTTCTGAATTGATAAGAGAATTCCTTATAATTAAGTAATTTTCGAACTCATATGCTTTCACAAATACAAGTTATACGTAATAATATTGTATATTTATATATCCTTTAACATTGCATTTTCAAAACATACACAGAAACATTTATATGTCCGATTGTTAAATAAAACCATTCTTCATATTTTATATAATATTGCTAACACGTCCCATGTGATTTGATGGTCAGTTTGTGTATGCATTTATGAAAAATAGACTTTAAAGTTTTGTCTTAAAAAACATTTTTATCTCCGTATTTCTCATCTTGTTTTATGTACGAATGTTACATAAAACGTAGCTAGGGTAAAGAATACTAACCCGACGTCATCGTTGTAATATGTTCTGAAGTTGAAACTGTTAATTTTTATTACATCTGAAATATGATCTACTGGGTTTGCTATTCTATTACTGTTATAACTGCTTTACACGATAAATGTTTATGGTTATCAGAATATAAAACATTTCAGATACCAAAGTATAAATCTTTAGGATGTCCAGGATATAGATACAAATTTGGTAAAAATGGACAAACACGGATCTCTAGAAACCAAGAGGTGGGTGCCATGGAGGAGTAAGGAAACCCTGTCGATCGGTCACACCCGCCGTGAGTCCACAGTCAAGACCAAATGAAATACGTGAGGAACGAATCCTCGTCACAACTGGTATAGACGTCTCAACAACCGCCAACGAAAAGGCAAATCGACATTTCACCTAGTGAAATATAGTAATCGCAAATAAGACTATTATACTGACCGTAAAATTTGCGGAACGTTGACATCAAACATCGATATCCCTGTTTCAATAATTTGTCAGTGAGTTGTTTACACCTGTATATGAAATGTTCATATGTTGAACACGCCCTGGCATATCGGATCATTTGTAAAGTATAAAGTCCATATGCGAGTGATTCTGGGATATTACTACTTAAATATGGAGAATTTACAATGGAAAGCCGAAATCTTCGCGTTTGTCGTATAGCTTGGTTGCTAATTTCCCGTCTTGGTCTGTACTAAGTACAATATCTAAGTATGAAGTGCGTGTGCTTGATTCTGTTGTATCTTTAATTTCTAGTTCACTGGGATATATCGCATTGACATATGTATGAAACGTCATCGATATATCTAAATGTCAAATTAAAGGACACCGCTAGGTTTTTTTTTCTTTTGGTTCAGCAGTTTCTGAATGATATCTGCTTCGTAGGAATATAATCTTTAATTGAAAATTGAAATAAAAAATTATTCTCAACACTTTATGCATTACTTTTTATTGTTTTAAAGTTGTGACTTATATCAGGTTTATCTCAGTCTAATACTGTAATTGTTCTTATGATTATCGATGACTTTACTATCTGATAAAAATAAATATAAAAATAGATATATATTTCAAAAAGTACTGATAACATTTAAACAACGCAATATCTATACATTGATTTACTTGCTTTCGATGGTTAACAGGTAAGTTTGTAAATACATTTACATTTTATAGAATTTGGTTTTAATAAGAAATTAGAATATTTTTCATTCAATAGTTGTAGGTTTTTCTGAGAAATGTCCATTAGCTCGTTTTTTGTGATAATATATATACATCTTTATTTGCAAATAAGACTACATCTAAGCGCGCGCGTATATGTGTTTGTGGCGTGCCAAGCGAAAACTGGTTGTCGTTGACGAGACATACTTTATATTAGCGATTACTTGAGAGTAGTAGAAGGCAGCTCCCCTTCGGGCCTCTGATGACGTCATCATAACCCTGGCTTCTGAGTGGCCAATTCAAATTGTCCGCTGGGGAGCCGCCAGTGACGTCATAACCGGAGGTACGTCATACCGGAAGTGAGGCCATACCAGAAAGTACGTCATACCGGAAGTGAGGTCATGTTGTCATGGCAGTAAGGAGAAAGATCCAATCGTTGAGCTGGGTGGGGGGGTGTCTATGACCAGAAGCGGAAGTTTGTGGGGGCGACCATCTTGGATAACGAGCCAATGACAGCCTTCATGACAAGAGGTCGGGGTCACGTGAGTTCCCTAGACATTAGATGCTAAAAATTGAAGTTGGTTTTTTCCAGTTTTGGACTGAGAGTGAATCTAGTTTTAGAGTCGAAACGAGGGTTTTTTCCAGGTTTTGGTTTCGAGTGAAATCAGTAGTAGGTGTCTCCAGAGTCGGCGAGAGTTGACGAGAAATCGTGAGAGTTGCCAATCCAGTATCAATTGCGCAAGTGCAAGAAGCGATAGGCCGAGCTCGTAACTGCGAGTCAAGCTTGAAGATGTTATCCTTGTACTAAGACTCTGTAGAGTTTATAAGTTTGAACAAAGGGAGATTACTCTATATATACTCTATAGGTACAACAAAGGGGGAGATCACTGTATAAATTCTATAGGTGGATCAAAGGGAAGATCACTCTGTAAAGACTCTACGGTTGGAACAAAGGATAGTTTACTCTATATGGCATGTATACACTAAACCAGAGAGGAAAGATGGATAGTGAAATAGTGTATAGGAAGGGTAGCCATCTTGGATATGGAATCACGGATTATTTTATGTATAGACAGAGAATCCCGGCTAATGAAGGATACTTCATTTTACCGGAAACGACAGACAGACTAATCTAACGGCAGGAGAGATACATAGAACATGAAGTGTGTAACGTACTCAAAGTTTGCAAAGTGATCAAGTGTGTAACGTTCTCTTGAGCTCTCAGAGGTCTAACTGAACTTTTTTTTCTCTAGTGTTTTAAAGTTACCATTTTTAGAATTTGCAACCTAGTTTGGATTTCTATCTAATAAAATTTATAGATCAAGTAATTAACTAGTGAATATTAAGATAAATTTATTTTAGACTTACCATTACAGTATAACACAAACAGATCTTTCGCTTAGCTACACGGTACCATCTTAATAATCCGGCCTTCTGTCGATCATAGAACTCCCACTCCTGGAACGCCATCTTCACTTTCTTTAGGATGTACCAGGGTTTCAGCCTCCAGAAAAGTACTACGTGTATCATATTTGTAAACTTTTGTGTCTTCTGAAACGAATTGCGGTGAAAACAGACGCGCACAGCTTTTTATATGACCAGTATAGCGCACGCGACGTACTCCGTCTCATCAACTTTGACCTCTTTGATGATTGGCTATAGAGAGCTGAGTGAATTTATTTTTAGAACCGATAGTTTAGGCTTTACTATATCAACGGTGATCGGTTGGGGTATTCCCGATGGCATAAAATAAACGTTGTTCGAACTCTTATGTTTTACTCAGATATTGAAATTTACTGTTTGGTACATGTTTCATAGGGTAAAAACTAGGCCTATGTGATGAAAATTCAAACACTCACCTATGCTGGTTATGGTTTTCTGTTAGTTGAGCTTTGGATCTCAAATGAGCTCTCAGAGGCCTAACTGAACCTATTCTCTAGTGTGTAAAGTCATACAGCTTACTTTTTTTCTTCTTAGACATTTGGCATTCTAATGTGTTGCAAGGAAAATAAACTAGGCCTATCTAATAAAAAAATAAAACACTCATCCGTGCTGCCTGCTGGTAGTGGTTTTCTAATGATGTTGACACTTCGAGCTTCGGATCTCAGAAGAGTTTTCTGAGGCCAACCGAAGCTTTCTCTAGTCACATGACTTACTATTTTAGACTTTTGTCCATCTATTCAAGTGAATACTTGAGTCATAACAAAAACAAAAATGATAATAAAGCGTTTAATGTTGAGCGAACATACACTGACACAGTAGCGAGTAGCAAGCAAACGCGTGTGTCAGTCTATTTACCTAAGTAAACACATCCGAGTAGTTCGATGTCGAATGACGGTTTATTAAGTACACTATTATTTGTACTGATGTGTTGAAAATGCATCAAGAGTACGCGTTTGTAACTTTGTACTTTCAGACTTCATAACTTAGAATGTTGCACACTTTGTTTCATCATGTTGCACACTTTAAAAAACTTTGAAACATGAGAACGTCACACACTTGATCACTTTGCAAACTTTGAAACATGAGAACGTAACACACTTGATTACTTTGCAAACTTTGAAACAAGAGAACGTTACACACTTGATTACTTTGCAAACTTTGAGTATGTTACACACGTCATGTTCTATGTATCTCTCCTGCCGTTAGATTAATCAGTCTGTCGGTTCCGGTAAAATGACGTATACATCATTAGTCGGGATATCCTGTCTATCCATGAAACTAGATGTTCCATGATTCCATATCCGAGATGGCTACCCTTCCTATACTTCCGGTTTCACTCTCCATCCTCTATGTCTGGTTTAGTGTTTACATGCCATATAGAGTAATCTCCATTTGTTCCAACACTAGAGTCTATACAGAGTGATATTCTCTTTGTACCAGCTATAGAATCTATACAGTGATCTCCCTCTTTGTTCCACCTATAGAGTATATACAGAGTAATCTCACTTTGTTCAAACTCATAAACTCTACAAAGTCTTAGTACAAGGATAACATGTTCAAGCTTGATTCGCAGTTACTAGCTCGGCCTACAGTTTCTTACACCTGCACACTTGAAAATAGATTCAGTCTTAGCCCCAAACTGGAAAAACACAACTTCTATCTTAAGCATGTAATCTGTCGTGAACTCACGTGACCTCTCGTTACCTAGACCTCTTGTAACGAAGTCTGTCATTGGCTCGTTATCCAAGATGGCTCCCCACAAACTTCCTCTTCCGGTCATAGAAAAACCCCTGAGAGCTCCATATTGTCATGACCCATGACCTCACTTCCGGTATGACGTACTCCCGAAATGATCTCACTTCCAGTTTGACTCACTTCGGTTATGACGTCACTGGTGACTCCCTAGCGGGCCATTTCAATTGACTTATTAGAAGGCAGGATTTTTATGACGTCATTAGTGGCGCAAAAATTCAAACGGCTCGCTGGAGAGCTGCCTACTAGTACTCTTGAGTTTTATTCCTCAGGTGCATATTTATAAATACACACCGTAATGTTCTGATAAAAATTCTACACGTGATCACTCCCAACATTTAGTGTAGATAAAGGTAACAAATGTCCCGGAATCTGACTTAATATTTGTTACATACTTATTAATATATGGTATTTGTTCTATTATCAGATAGTAGAATAATTATATTAAAATACTGAAAAATTGTAACGAGTCCAAATTTATGCATGGAAACATAGTCATGGAGTTCAATGCTAAATAGTTGATTTATCTTATAATATCTGCAGCATTTCTATCACAGTGAAAAGGGGGATAACTCTTTGAGTAAAATGTTTTACGACCATTCGATAACGACAGAAATGTATTTATAAATACACACCTTAATGTTCTGATAAAAACTCTACCCGCGATCACACCAACATTTAGTGAAGATGAAGGTAACAAATGTCTTTATCAATTGGGTTTTCCCTTAGATTACTGGATAATAATATCTAATGTTTAAATTTTGTGGAAAGATAAAAGAATATTTATAAAATGATTCTATGAAATGTGTCATCACAATATGGCACATGCAAAATATAAAAATCTCAAATACCAAAGTATAAATGGTTAGGATGTGCAGGGTATCCACATTTCTGAATTGATAAGAGAATTCCTTATGACCACTCCAACATTTAGCGTACTTAGAGATAACAAAGTTCTTATTCAATTGGGTTTTCCCCTGATATACCGGAAAATAATATATATTTGAATTTTCTGGAAAGGTAAAAGTATAATTTATTTACAACATGATTTTATGAAATGTGTCGTCGAGAAATGACTCATGTAAAATCTGCATTACTGAATCGATAAGAAAATTCCTGATGATTAAGTAATCTTCAAACTTATTGACAAATGCTTTCACACATACAAGTTATCCGTAGTAATGTATATATATATATAGATATATCTTTAATATTACGTTTTCAAACATACACAGAAACATTTTTATATCAGTTTATTCAGTAAAACCATTCCCTTAATGTTATGTAATATTGCATACACGTTCAATATGATTTGATGGTCAACTGTTTATATAGATTTATGAAAGAGAGCGTTTTGTTTTAAAAAAGAGTTTTACCTCCTTATTCGTCTTATTATGTTATGTATGAATGTTACATAAAACGTAGCCAGGGTAAAGAATACTAACCCGACGTCATCGTTGTAATATATTCCGAAATTGAAACTGTTAATTTTTTTACAACTGAAATAAACCAAAGTTAAAATGATCTTCTGGATTCGCTATTCTACTACTATTATAACTGTTTGACACAATAAATGTTTATAATTATATAAAAAAAAAAAAAAAAAAAAAAAAAATGTTTAGGCACAATTGAAAAAAACAATTACATTATTCTCAACACTTTATGCTTTACTTTTTATTGTTTTAAAATTGTGACTTATATCAGGCTTATATCAGTCTGATTCGGTTAATGATCGTATGATGATTGATTACTTTACTTTCTGATAAAAATAGATATAAATATTTTAAAGAACATTGATCAAATTTTAACAACGCATTAACTATACATTGATTTACTTGCTTTCCACCGTTAACAGTTAAGTTTGTAAATACATATACATGACACGCAAAAATCACATTAATAAGTTAAACATAGTTTTTCTTAGTTAAACCCAGTTTTTTCCAGTTAAACATAGTTGTTTCATGGTAACCAACATTAACTGGAGAAAAACTAGGTTTGAGAGCCAAAAACTAGGTTTAACTGCGTAAATTCTCAGTAAAAACTAGTTTTTCTCCAGTTAATGTAGGTTACGAGAAAAACTAGGAATGACTGGAAAAAATAGGTTGAACTCGTAACCCAGTTTAAATGGAGAAAAACTAGGTTTAACTGAGAAAAAAACTAGGATTAACTCATTGTTGTAATTTCGGCGTGCTTCATCAATTGAACCTAGATTTTCCCAGTCAAACCTAGTTTTTCTTCAGTTAAACCTAGATTTTCTCAGTAAACCGCATTAACTGGAGATAAACTAGGCTTAACCGAGAAAAACTAGGTTAAACTGCACAAAATAACAAAAATGAGTTAAACCTAGTTTTTCTCGAGAAAAAAACTAGTTTAACTGAGAAAAACTAGGTTTAACTGCGCAACAATACTATTAATGAGTATTTCGCGGAGTTAAACCTAGTTTTTCTCAGTAAAACTTAGTTTTCCTCCAGTTAATTTGGGTTATGAGAAAAATAGGATTAACTAGAGAAAAATTACGTTTAACTCGTAACCCACATTATCTGGAGACAAACTAGGTCTAACTGAGAAAAAATAGGTTTAACTGGAGAAAAACTAAGTTTATCTGAGACAAACTAGGTTTCACTCATTAATGTGATTTTGGCGTGCCGTACATATATATGGTTTGGCTTTAATAAGAAATTAGAATATCGTTCATTCAAAAGTTGCAGGCTTTTCGGAGACAGTACGCGCATAATGTTGGTGCATGTGACATTTTGGGAATGTCACCCTGGCTTCTTTATCTTTGTTAAATGAGCGGGTGACATTGAAAAACTAGATGACTATAGATTTGTCAACTTATACAGAAGGGGTTCAGAGTCAGGTCTCACCGTCACCTTTGTGTTATACCAGTTCAAACCAATAACAAATGCATGTAGTTGTACCAGCTGCTTTGTGTTCTTGAAGTTATTTGAAATGTTGACTGTTTAAAGGAGAGAGAGAGAGAGAGAGAGAGAGAGAGAGAGAGAGAGAGAGAGAGAGAGAGAGAGAGAGAGAGAGAGAGAGAGAGAGAGAGAGAGAGAGAGAGAGAGAACAATACATTGAAAATAAAATGTTTTAATCTCTATGTAATTAGTTATTGACTTATATTGAAATACAACATTAACATATGTAAAACAATACATGTAAGAAGAATACAATGAAACAAGATGTAATCAATCACCACATCCCTCTTTACCATTAGTTGTAATTTTTCCATTTTCCCCAAGCACCAGAAAACTACATATGAACAGAATAATTGGTAATTGGTAATTGGTTTCACTGTATCCAAAAATCTTTATTGAGAAAAAGGAACTGTCTGCTGCCAGACATCTATACCTTAAAATATTTAGGTCACTACACAAAACTTAAATGCCCAGGGATGTGGGTTGTTTGTAGATAGGAAGTATCCTATTACAGGTGATCTTTTTGATGGCATTGTTTCTTAATCATGCTGTGGAAATGGTTTGCTCGAGATCAAATGCAGTTCACAATGTTTGCTTAATGCTTAATGTGATGGAAACCGTCAGTTCAGCATAAATATGAGTCAGGAATCTTGCATTTGCTGTTATGCATCTGTCTATTTTTCCTCCCCACAATTTGGAAAAATGTGAATGAATCTGTTTGGATGATGAATACGAGAACTTGGTCCAGTCTTTCTCAAGTTTTGTCTGTTTGATACTTTGGCTGATGGTAAAAATAACTAATAGCAGTTTTTAAGCATGGTGTTGTCATGCCCAGTATAGCTGTAATATAGAGAGGACAACTATAATATTCCCAAAGACAAAAATGAATTTAGATATATTTCAGATGTAGGGATGTTTTCTGATATATTTTCAGAATATAAAATTACCCTACTCAATTGAAAAATTAGAGACAGGTTATTTTGAAAATGGAATCTTAATTGTATGTTTTTTCGTACAATTTCCATCAAAAAACGTTTATAAAACAGTTGGAAATCGTAGTACTCCCCCCATTTCCTACCTTATATGAAACGGTCCCCTGGTTCTTAGTTCCTTTTGACTTAAACGGAACTTGTAACTTGGACCTAGTCCCGTATAGCTTAAACGGAACAGACAATTTTTTCTCTCCAGACTTGGAGCTCAAATTGACATAGAATGCATACAATATTTTCTGAAACGGATCTGTCCACTACGTACACTATTTTCTTAAACGGAACTAGGAACTTGATCAGAATTCCGTAAAGCTTAAACGAGACTGGGAACTTATTTCTAGTTCCGTTTAGCTTAAACGCAACTGGTAGCGGGGCCCGATACCATAAACAAGGAAAATTCTGAGAGAAATTTTATTCTGAAGAATTTACTCATCTGAGTAAAAAAGTGACCATAAAACTTTAGAATTTCCTGAACTGAGGTAAGATTGTCAAGCGGCAGTGTAAATCCCGTCCATGACAAATATCCCAATTTATGTCCCGATTCATTAACTTCGATATTTGAACATTATTCTTACAATAATACATGATTAATTAAATAATAACAAGCCAAGTGGTATAAAATGCGTTTTGTGGCATAAAAAGGTGAATAGATAGATATATTTTTGAAAACATTAAAAACGTCTTGTAAAATGCCAAAACATGATCGAAGTTAGTAATTTACACCTATAATATGTATAATGTATATAATAAACGATATTCAAGATAAAAAGTAAAATAATATAAGTACATTAGATAAGATAACTGACTTGGGACATACACTGGGGCAAATAACCGGACTAAATTTACACCCTCCTTATTGTTAATGTAAACAAACGTCGTATGGCCAAAATAAGCCAATAGAAAAAAAGTGTTTCGAAAGTCAAAGGATTAAACATGTTCCGAAATACTCTAGGACGAAATGACAATGACCATTTTTCTTGGAATTTCCAATCTTTTTTTTATCGTTTTGCTAACTTTAAAGTTGGCTTTTCCAAATCTTTTCCAACTTTTTGTCTCATTTAGCCAACTTTTGTCTCGGTTTGCCAACTTACAAGTTGGCGTTTCCATTTTTTTTCTTGGCATTTCCAACTTTTTTCTTGGATTTTTTAACCTTTTTATTGGAATTTCCATTTTTGTCTCGTTTTGCCAACTTTAAAGTATGATTTTTACAACTTATTTCTTGGAATTAGCAACTTGGCTTTTCCAACGTTTTTCTTGGAACTTCCAACATTTATTATTGGCTTTTCCAACTTTTTTTCTGGACTTGTCAAGAATAATATTAATATGGCGTACATTTATAAAGAGGCACTTGGACAGTGTGTATTGAATAAATTTAAACATCTATAACGTAGTTTAAGGGAAATGATGATACATCTACATCGAAACTACCCTAAGAAGCTATGATAGTGACTCATATTACAAAAATTGTGCCTATATTTGATGGAATTTAGCAATGATACAAATAGATTAAATATTTGGAATATAATGAATTATTTAAAACCATAGTTTATTAAATGGATGCATTTTAAGTTTGATTTCTTTTCGCTATGATTCTTAAATTTTATATTGCTCAAAGCTTTATATAACTTCAGGGGACGACTTTTTTGCGACAGCATTGCAAATTTTGTCAACTCAGATTATTTATTTGCAGTACGTCACAAGACAGAATATTTATTTTCAATCTTTTTAATGACAGATTTTTTTCTTCCGATTTTTGCCTTTTGTGATCAAGCTTGTAGTATAACGTAGTGGTAGATCTAGACATGTTCAAAGTATTAACATAAATATATACCAACTCAAACCTTCGCATTAGATTAATTAACACGTAACTTTTAGTGGTTTTATCAGCACCCAGAATTTAAACTGTCTAACTGCTAATATTTCACATTGATTATACTTTTCAAAAGAAGATTATCTGAGCAAACATAAAGCATATGAAATAAATGTTAGGGAGAATTCTCGCCCGGAATCTTTTTATAATGATTTTACGAGGCATAAAAATGTTATCTCTGACTTGCAGACACTACATTGTGGCATCTTTATTCTTAAAAAAAATTCCATTGTCAAACTAATAAACTCTGAAAACAAAGAGAAATTCTGCAGACATAAGCTGAATGTTCCATTGTTTCTTTAATGCATACAGATTAGGGCCACCTTTATTTTTTTTCATTTATCGTTTTACAAACTTTAAAGTTGGCTTTTCCAACGTTTTTCTTGGAATTTCCAACTTTTTTCTCGTTTTGCCAACTTTAAAGTTATTTTTTCCAACTTTTTTTTCTCGTTTTGCCAACTTTAAAGTTGAATTTTCCAAATTTTTTCTTGGAATTTCCACTTTTTTCTTGGCTTTTCCAACTTTTTTTCTCGTTTTTCCATCCTTAATATTGACTTTTCCAACTTATGTTTTGGAATTTCCAACTTTTTGTCTCGTTTTGCCAACTTCAAAGTCGTCTTTTCCTACTTTTCTTGGACTTTCCAATTTTTTGTCTCGTTTTGACAACTCTAAATTTGGATTTTTCAACTTATTCTTGGAATTTCCAACATTTTTTCTCGTTTTGCCAACTTTAAAGTTGCCTTTTCCAACCTTGTTCATGGACGTTCCAAACTCATCGTATTGCCAATTTTATTGTTGGCTTTTCCAACTTTTTTTTCTCGTTTTTCCAACTTTAAACTTGGCTTTTGCAACTTTTTTCTTGGAATTTCCAACTTTTTGTCTCCTTTTGCCAACTTTAAAGTTGGCTTTTCCAACTCCAAGAATAAAAGTTGGAAAAATCAACTTTTAAGTTGACAAAACGAGAAAAAAATGAGAAATTCCAAGAAAAAAGTTGGAAAGCCAAATCTTAGGTTGGAAAAACGAGAAAAAAGTTAGAAAAGCCAACTCTAAAGTTGGCAAAACGAGAAAAAAGTTGAAAATTCCAAGAAAAACGAGAAAAAAAGTTGTTAAAGCCAACAATAAAGTTGTCAAAACGAGACAAAAAGTTGGACAGTTAAAAAAAGTTGGAAAATACAACTTTAAACGAGAAAAAAAATGGGAAATTCCAAGAAAAAGTTGGAAAAGCCAATTTTAGAGTTGGCAAAACAAGAAAAAAGTTGAAAATTCCAAGAAAAACGAGAAAAAAAGTTGTTAAAGCCAACAATAAAGTTGTCAAAACGAGACAAAAAGTTGGACAGTCCAAAAAAGTTGGAAAATACAACTTTAAACGAGAAAAAAATTGGGAAATCCCAAGAAAAAAGTTGGAAAAGCCAAATCTAAAGTTGGAAAAACGAGAAAAAAGTTAGAAAAGCCAACTCTAAAGTTGGCAAAACGAGAAAAAGTTGGAAATTCCAAGAAAAAGTTGGAAAAGCCAACTTTAGAGTTGGCAAAACGAGAAAAAAGTTGCAAAATTCCAAGAAAAACGAGAAAAAAAGTTGGAAAAGCCAACAATAAAGTTGTCAAAACGAGACAAAAAGTTGGACAGTCCAAAAAAGTTCGAAAATACAACTTTAAAGTTGGTAAAACGAGAGAAAAAGTTTGAAATTCCAAGACAAAAGTTAGAAAGCCAACATTAAGAATAGAAAAACGAGAAAAAATGTTGGAAAAACCAACTTTAAAATTGGCAAACGAGAAAAAAGTTCGAAAAGTCAACTCTAAAGTTGGCAAGAAAAAGTTTGAAAAGCCAACTTTAGAGTTGGCAAAACAAGAAAATAGTTGAAAATTCCAAGAAAAACGAGAAAAAAAGTTGGAAAAGCCAACAATAAAGTTGTCAAAACAAGACAAAAAGTTGGACAGTCCAAAAAAGTTGGAAAATACAACTTTAAACGAGAAAAAAATGGAAAATTCCAAGAAAAAAGTTGGAAAAGCCAAATTTAAAGTTGGAAAAACGAGAAAAAAGTTAGAAAAGCCAACTCTAAAGTTGGCAAAACGAGAAAAAAGTTGAAAATTCCAAGAAAAACGAGAAAAAAAGTTGTTAAAGCCAACAATAAAGTTGTCAAAACGAGACAAAAAGTTGGACAGTTAAAAAAAGTTGGAAAATACAACTTTTAAACTTTAAACGAAAAAAAAAATGGGAAATTCCAAGAAAAAGTTTGGAAAAAGCAAGTTTTTTTAGAGTTGGCAAAACAAGAAAAAAGTTGAAAATTCCAAGAAAAACGAGAAAAAAAGTTGTTAAAGCCAACAAATAAAGTTGTCAAAACGAGACAAAAAGTTGGACAGTCCAAAAAAGTTGGAAAAATACAACTTTAAAACGAGAAAAAAATTGGGAAATCCCAAGAAAAAAGTTGGAAAAGCCAAATCTAAAGTTGGAAAAAAAAAACGAGAAAAAAGTTAGAAAAGCCAACTCTAAAGTTGGCAAAACGAGAAAAAGTTGGAAATTCCAAGAAAAAGTTGGAAAAGCCAACTTTAGAGTTGGCAAAACGAGAAAAAAGTTGCAAAATTCCAAGAAAAACGAGAAAAAAAGTTGGAAAAGCCAACAATAAAGTTGTCAAAACGAGACAAAAAGTTGGACAGTCCAAAAAAGTTCGAAAATACAACTTTAAAGTTGGTAAAACGAGAGAAAAAGTTTGAAATTCCAAGACAAAAGTTAGAAAGCCAACATTAAGAATAGAAAAACGAGAAAAAAATGTTGGAAAAACCAACTTTAAAATTGGCAAACGAGAAAAAAGTTCGAAAAGTCAACTCTAAAGTTGGCAAGAAAAAGTTTGAAAAGCCAACTTTAGAGTTGGCAAAACAAGAAAATAGTTGAAAAAACCAAGAAAAACGAGAAAAAAAGTTGGAAAAGCCAACAATAAAGTTGTCAAAACAAGACAAAAAGTTGGACAGTCCAAAAAAGTTGGAAAATACAACTTTAAACGAGAAAAAAAATGGAAAAATTCCAAGAAAAAAGTTGGAAAAAAGCCAAATTTAAAAGTTGAAAAAAACGAGAAAAAAAAGTTAGAAAAGCCAACTCTAAAGTTGGCAAAACGAGAAAAAAGTTGAAAATTCCAAGAAAAAGTTGGAAAAGCCAACTTTAGAGTTGGCAAAACGAGAAAAAAGTTGCAAAATTCCAAGAAAAACGAGAAAAAAAGTTGGAAAAGGCAACAATAAAGTTGTCAAAACGAGATTAAAAGTTGGACAGTCCAAAAAAGTTCGAAAATACAACTTTAAAGTTAGCAAAACGAGAGAAAAAGTTTGAAATTCCACGACAAAAGTTAGAAAAGCCAACATTAAGGATAGAAAAACGAGAAAAAAATGTTGGAAAAACCAACTTTAAAATTGGCAAACGAGAAAAAAATTCGAAAAGTCAACTCTAAAGTTGGCAAGAAAAAGTTTGAAAAGCCAACTTTAGAGTTGGCAAAACGAGAAAAAAGTTGAAAATTCCAAGAAAAACGAGAAAAAAGGTGGAAAAGCTAACAATAAAGTTGTCAAAACGAGACAAAAAGTTGGACAGTCCAAAAAAGTTGGAAAATACAACTTTAAACGAGAAAAAAATGGGAAATTCCAACTCTAACGAGAAAAAAGTTAGAAAAGCCAACTCTAAAGTTGGCAAAACGAGAAAAAGTTGGAAATTCCAAGAAAAAGTTGGAAAAGCCAACTTTAGAGTTGGCAAAACGAGAAAAAAGTTGGACAGTCCAAAAAAGTTCGAAAATACAACTTTAAAGTTGGCAAAACGAGAGAAAAAGTTTGAAATTCCAAGACAACATTAAGGATAGAAAAACGAGAAAAAATGTTGGAAAAACCAACTTTAAAATTGGCAAACGAGAAAAAAGTTAGAAAAGTCAACTCTAAAGTTGGCAAAACGAGACAAAGTTGGAAATTCCAAGAAAAAGTTGGAAAAGCCAACTTTAGAGTTGGCAAACCAAGAAAAAGGTTGAAAATTCCAAGAAAAACGAGAAAAAAAGTTAGAAAAGCCAACAATAAAGTTGTCAAAACGAGACAAAATGTTGGACAGTCCAAAAAAGTTGGAAAAGACAACTTTAAATTTGGCAAAACGAGAGAAAAAATTGGAAATTCCAAGACAAAAGTTAGAAAAGCTAACATTAAGGATAGAAAAACGAGAAAAAAAGTTGGAAATACCAACTTTAAAATTGGCAAACAAGAAAAAAAGTTGGAAAAGCCAACAATAAAGTTAGCAAAACGAGACAAAGAGTTGGGAATTCCAAGAAAAAAGTTTGAAAAGCCAACTTAAAAGTTGGAAATTCCAAGAAAAAATTGGAAAAGCCAATTTTAAAGTTGGCAAAACGAGAAATAAAAACTTAAGGTGGCCCTAATACGCTTCCGTAGCTTTGAGGAAGGAAATGAAGCTGTAAACAAATTAATAATTTGCCACCCTTCTTTGAATTTCCTTTTAAGAAACCTCAATCTGTCAAGGCTATTTATATAACACTTCTGTTCAATCATGGAAACTCAAACTGGTCGGAGAATACCAGTACCTTCTTTTATTTTTATCTATTTAACTTGAAAGTGGTAATAGTATATGTATAGAAATGCAATATTTTTATTTAGAAAAATGAATAATTGCAGTTTTCGGTGAAATACTTTCCACAATTGGACGTACATTTATGTTTGACATGCTTTCCGTATCGATGTAACAGCACCGTTACACGTGGGGTGTTTTTATCATGTTGATTTTATCATTTTCTGACTAATTGCAGTGTATGTGTGCACTAATATTGATCCGTATAACTTTAAATTGTATAATGTGTGAATCGGAGAACTTTTTACGATATTTCATGTAGTTCAATTTGACCGGTCATGGGCCTTTAACAAAATGCAAATTAACAAACATAGATATTTGCAGCAGATTATTTATTTACAAAACTGAATGTGGAATTGATGATATAAATCCATAGTACTATAACTCAAATGGAACTGGTAACTGGGTCCTAATGTTTAAACGGAACTGGGAGCTAATTCCTAGTTCCGTTTTTCTTAAACGTCAATGGTAACTGGTTCTAGTTCCGTTTATCGTAAACGGAACTGGGAACTGGTTCCTAGCTTCCGGGTGATTTCAAATACCCTCTTGAACCCCCATATATATGTTGTGATCTTAAATAGGTAACCTTCAAACAGATAACGCTTTGAAGTAATATATGTTTCTTTACTAAAGATAACGTCATCGGCTTTTAAATTTAATATTTATCGAAGTTTTATAGACCTTATAGATTGGTATGACATACGACTGGATCAGTCAAACAAATTAAATTTTGCACATTTCTAACATTGTATTTCAATGGAACATCAGCTCGTAAAAATGACATATCTATAAGGACGTAATCTACCTTGTTCCTTCGATGCATCAACAAACAAGTTACATGTTTTCGATATCATATCAGATAATGCACACACTGGGAAATCGATTACGTCATGTGGATATTTTACAATGCTTAGACACAAACCAACGCAAAATATTTTCAAAATAAGGAAAACATTTCAGGGGGAAAGTTTAAAATACAAACATGAATGGGAAGCAAGATTCCGTCAGTTCCATACCCGGTGTGGACAAGAGAAAACGGAATGCAGGCAATGTTCTGAAACAGTTACAAGGTACGCATATATATATATATATATATATATATATATATATATATATATATATATATATATATATATATATATATATATATATATATATATATATATATATATATATATATATATAGTTTTAGCAGTGTGTATTGGATTTAAAATAGTTGTCCCATACAATCAAACACTTTATCTGTCAGATGTGAATCTTAAGAGTACATTGTGTGTAGATTATAATGTATAAAAGCTCGCTGTACAAAAAATACAGTACTTAACATAGCTACTTGAACAAATAATCCGTCTGTATACCAATATTTCAAATTCGGATAACTTGGTTTAGAAACAATTATTATTTTATCAACTTACATAATTTTTGGCCATAATTTTCAGCATTGAATTAACATGACTTGTTTATATGAGTCTTATTGAGTAAGATTTTATAATTAATATATTAAATTAATTTTCAGCATAGGTGATAAGTTTCAAACCAAAGCTCGTCTTACAGATATACTAAAAACCCATTTTGAAACAATGACATTACCTGTTTGAATTTTTCCAGTGCACCAGACCCCACAATCTAACAAAAAAAAAACCAATTTCTCACCGCTTCCGTTTTCTGATATGTCACTTTGATGATCTAACACAATGCTTTATGGGGTTATGTGAGGATGACCTCCCGTAGATTATAATGTTCGCTCAATGAGAATGCGACTTACACAAGTTTGAAAAGTATCGAATGGCAAAGAGATGTCATTTATTTCATAAAAATGAAACCGTCAGTCCACAAAGTCAATTGGAATAGCTTTTGGTAATTCGAACCTATCCAAGGTTATGAAAAGAATTTTCTAATTTTGGATTTCTTTGCTATTTGATCACTTACAAGATCGCGTATGTCGTATTTTCATTGGTCGAAAATGACACACCTACGAGGTCATCATCACGAGACTCCAAAGTGATTTGCTTTAGATCTTATACGCAAGATATAAAAAACTGGAGCTATTAGAAATCGGTTTTTAATTAGATTGCTTATCCCACAACCGTGTTTGTTCAAACGTCACCATATTGTTATATACTCTCTTTAGTATCCTAATAATTAATACTTTGGTATTTATATTACACCTGTAGAAAAAGAAATTACCCTAAAGTTTCCGTCAAACTAAAAGTAAGATTTACTTAATCTGTCAATATTTCTTACAATACTACGATTATACATAAATATATATATAACCCTGTCATGACAAAATTAATTTCTATATGGCACGCCAAGATCACTTTAAGGTGTAAAACTCAGTATTTATCAGATATATATTTTTGTTTTCTTTTTTGCGGCAAATGCGAGTTTCAAGAAAAATAGATATGACTGGATGAATAGTTGGTTTCACTCATTAATACGACATTAAAAATCACATTCATTTGTTAAAACTAGTTTTTGTTAGTTAAACATATTTCCTCCTCAGATAATGCAAGTCTCAAAGAAACTTATTTTGACTGGAGAAAATCTAGGTTTAACCGACAAAACCTACTTGATTTAACTGCACAGAAAATCGCATGGTACTCATTAATTTGATATTCGCTCAGTAAAAGTTTAGGTTTTCTGAAGAAAAACTTGGTAGAACATTTTATGATTTTGGCGCAATTAAACCTAGTTTTACTGTTATAATCACCCTGGGTTTCCCCAGTTAATGCGAAATTATGAAATTTAGGTTTCATATGAAAAAAGTAAGTTTTAAATGAGGAAAACTAGGTTTAACCCATTTACATGTTTTTGGCGTCGCAGTTTAATTTAACTGGAGAAAAACTAGGTTTAACTTATTTCTGTAATTTTTGCGCAGTTAGACTTAATTTTCCGCCATTTAGAGCGAGTTAGTGAGACAAAGCTGGGAAAACTAGGTTTAATAGAGATAATAAAGAATTAACCCATTAATGTGATTTTGGCGTACAATAATTCCGGTGTGTGACGTGCCAGCAAAAGAAAAACCACGATGATAACCAAAACACCCCAAAGAGAGATGGAGAGAAAGATTGCAAAAATATAATAATAGAGAAATCATGTTTTAAATATTGGGATATATTACTACTACAACAGTGTAAACAAATTTTATTCAGTGGTAGTGAAGTTTAAAGGAAATATAGACACTATGGAAATTTTTATTTTGTTTAAATATATCGAAATTGCTAGTGACCATGATTAAAACTGGATTCAATAAAGTTTAATATACCGGGTACTATAAATCACTATTAAATTGCCAACTGCAGACAGTAAGGTCTTTCTACACCCGATGCTGTATAAATTATGGCTAGCCTGACGTACTCAGCTGTTCAATTTGACATATCATTCCTTATGTCAATATGTACAGTTTCTACAGAGAAAGAGGGCAAAAGCAACATTATGATTATCCAATTTTGTATAGTTTTAGTTTGAGACATAGCAAATTGATCGGAATCCATTGTAGTCTATGTTCAGTTTATCTTTGACATTATTTTGCACACACAATGCATAGAAAATACAAAATTACATCAATATTTGATTGATTTTTTTCTCTTATATATATTTATCTCTATCTATCTATCCATCCATCCATTCTATCTATCTATCTTATCTATCTATCTTGCTAGCTAACTTTATCTACCTGTCTATCCATCTACACGTATCAGTATATCTGTTTAATCTATCTGTTTATTAATTCCCACATGTAATTGATGACAGAGTTTTTGATTGTTTGTTTGTTTATTGTTGTTTAATTGATGACAGAGAAGGCATAACGAGATTTGCTATAAAACCAACAACCATTCAGATTTCTTGATCACAGTAAGACTTTGTATGATTGTTTACGTTGTCGGATATAAACATACTAAAATCTTATACGGGTATAAGTTACATGGAAACCTCGAAAAAGCAAGGTTAAATGTTTTGTGTGATGAATATTTTTTCAACATATCAAGACATATTCAAAACATATTCAACGTATCGAAAATAGCAAAAATATAGAAAACCTTATTTATAGATATAATAAACATAATACATAAGTTAAAATGCTATGGACGATCTGTTCTATTAAAAAGGCTCCATCAGTTGAGCACCAATTTAAAATGGATGTTTATTTTCTAAAGAGAAAGTAGTATTATACACAGCCAAACGATAAATATAAATGTATAACTAAAACCAAAGTCCATCCAAAGATTAACCACTGTAAAAAGATGACCCTCTTACTGATCGAGTACTACCTGGAAATACGTATATTTGTACAATGAACTCTCCTATTATGAATTCAATGAATTGACAGTTGACATACTTTGATACCTGTTGTTGTTGCCGTGTTTAGAACAATATCCAGACATCATGGCGGACAAAGAAACAGTGGAAATGGAGGGGATTGATACACACGTTCCTTACGATACGAAAAGTTCATCATCTACATGGTATGGCATTTACATACATTATTCTATTTTTGATATTCATGTAGATGAAAGACTGATAATGACGATTTTATGCACATGTATGCACATAAAATAATTCAAATGTGCTGTCATATCGTTAATACTTTAATGTTTATATTGTAATTCTTTGTTAGTTATGTTTCATTATAACCATCATCGTATTATTATTATTATTATTATTATCGTAATTATAGTAATGTTCCCTAATTATACAGTGCAAGTGAATCCACTGAGGAACTGTGGAATATATTTCGCAAAGACCGATATGAAGAAGCGACAGAATGCTGTTCAGGATTTACGAAAAAGTTTTTTAAAGCCATCAAACTATTGATTTATATTTTCTTATTTGTGGTGGTATCTGCAAGTGTGATTACATCCAGAGGGTCATTACAAATACTTGTAAATATATATGGCAAAGAGGACATGAAAGACAGTACGGTAAGTTTTTGATCTAGTTTCTAGAATTCATTGTATCGGAAAATAATAGCATATTCAAGACTAAGAACTAAAATGAAAAATAAAAGGTTAAGGAAGGCAGCCACTGCGACATTTTATAGCTTTAAGTTCTCGTGCAGGTTGTTTATAATATACACGGGTGTGCTGTTTGGTCTACGTGTTAATATTCATTATTATTACTACATGTTATAGCACATATTTGTACACATTCCATTGAAGTCATGCAAAATTTTATAGTCATTAACAGACAGTGGTGTATAAAATGTACTACTGCTTTAAATTTAATGTGACGTAGAAAAACAATTTTCCCGAATTATTGTCATGTGACATCAAAACAACTTCATGACTACAAAGGTCATGACTAATTAATTTATATTGAAATAAATATCGTGATCGTGGTTTTCTGTTTTACTGAATTATTCAAAATATGTTTTCACACACCTTGCATGGCAAGATACACATACACACGCACGCACGCACACGGACAGACACACACACAGACACACACAGACAGACAGACACACAGACACAGACATACACACAGACACAGACACAGACACAGACACAAAATACACACATACACACATACACACACGCACACACAGACAGACACACATTCGCACACAGACAAATACACACACATACACACACATACACACATATACACACACTATATATATAAAGGAAGTTAGATTCATGAAGCATACTTACATCAATAGATAATTAGATAATTAGTTGTACTGATATAGTACTATTACACATATGACAACATACAAAATCGAGATTCCTTAAACGCTAAGATAGTTTTTGTACATCGATTACTCTTAAATAAACTTAGATCGAGGTTATTTTTACCTTGTATTATACCACTTTATGTTTCGGATCTCTACATCTATATTAAATTTGACGAAGTCTTATGACATAAACAATCATCTTGAGCATGTATTTTGAATAGATTTTTCCAAAACTTTATATTTGGTCTTATGCTTTTAATTTTACAGCCATGTAAGATATCTCAATCTATTTCTTAAGTATATGTCATTAAATCAAAATTTTTGAAAATAAAGGCCGACACACACACACGTACACACATACACACTGGCACACAGACACATACACATATACACACATACACACATACACACATACTATATATATAAAGGAAGTTAGATTCATGAAGCATACTTACATCAATAGATAATTAGATAATTAGTTGTACTGATATAGTACTAACATACAAAATCGAGATTCCTTAAACGCTAAGATAGTTTTTGTACATCGATTACTCTTAAATAGGCTTACATCGATGTTATTTTTACCTTGTATTATACCACTTTATGTTTCGGATCTCTACATCTATATTAAATTTGACGAAGTCTTATGACATAAACAATAATCTTGAGCATGTATTTTGAATCGATTTTTCCAAAACTTTATATTTGGTCTTATGGTTTTAATTTTACAGCCATGTAAGATATCTCGATCTATTTCTTAAGTATATGTCATTAAATCAAAACTTTTGAAAATAGAGGCCGACACACACACACACACACACACACATACCAAATACAAGTAGCACTTATAACTACCTTATTGGTTATGGGATTCCAACTTGTTTCCTGTAACGTTTGCCTTGCTACATTTTACTTCTGCCACTACCCCATCATTGAAAGCAAAGGCAATATGTTATTTCAAACACTGGTTATTAATAAAACAGCATTGGAATCTATAATATATCATTTGCGTTATATTGTATTATATGTACATGTATTTTTAAATATAAAAATACAGTTTAAATATGGTGAAATGTGTAATGGATACTTTTGATTGCAAATAAGGTTTTGAGACCTAATTCTGTATACTTCAGCGAACAATCACACAGGATTTCATCGCATATTTGCTGTTGTTTCTGATCAGTATACCAGACGCTCTGACATTTCTGCAGTGCATTTTGAAGTTCTTATTTGGAAAACGCGAGAAACCATCACTGAAGGCATTTCTTACGGTATTGAAAATCTG